>CAJHQP010004866.1:0-50908 GCA_905132765.1 Moricandia arvensis | reverse complement strand
CCGTTGCGAGATCTAAATTTCCGAAATTAGAACAAAGCTGATAAATGAAATTAATTAAATTGCAAATATCTCCAATAACGATTTTAAAAGTTTTAGTTACAAAAATAACTTATTTTCCAAACTAATTTTTTTTATTTTAAAAAATTTAATATATATATTTTTTTTTAAATTTTAAATGTCACTTCCCTAATCTCATCTCATAACTCTATGTTTTAAATCTAGATCATTTAATCTAATAAATATAAATGCATATTTATATATTTTTAATAAAATTTATTTTTAATTATTTTTAATGTTATTTTGTGACAAGTTTTTTAAAAAAATTATATTAGATTTCTATTAATTAAATGTCAATTTATTAAATCATAATGGGTGTGGGTCTCTCTATTAGGCTCTTATCTAAAAAAGCCCACCCACGAGGGAAAGATGAAGAAGACGGAGAAACACAACATTTATTTTTTTTCTCTCATTGATTGATTGATTGATTGATTCGAAGAGGATAAAAAAAAAACAAAAACAAAAAGGCGTTCTTCTTGCTGTGAAATTCAAATTGGAGCATTTGAAAAAAAAATCTCCAAGCTCCTCTTTAATCAAAAATCGATTGATTAGCAGCGACTTAAAGCGAAACCTTTCCCCCGATTTCACGAAATCGCCACCCGCGAGGAGTCAAAAGGGATACTTGGTAATCATTTGTTGGAGGAGGGAGGTATGGTAAGTAAAAGAGAAGAAGAAAGGAAGGAGAAGATTATTCGTGGGCTTATGAAGCTTCCTCCTAATCGTCGTTGTATCAACTGCAATAGCCTTGTAATCCTATTTGCTTCTGTTTCCTTTTGATTAGAACAAGGACTCTCTTTTTTTTTTTTTAAATCTCTCTATTGAGTTTCGAGCTGATTCGTTTTGCTGTTGGTCTTTGACTTCAGCTTCTGTGATTCTCTTGTGATGATTATATGTTTTAGGGCTTTCGTTTGGATCGACTAGTATAGGAAACCTTTTGATTATTGTCCTTGATGGGTTCTACATAACTAATTAAGTGAAAGTTTATCCGCAAATCTAAGTCTTTTTCTTATTTCTGAATATGGAATGGAAATAAAGCTTGGACCAGCTAAAGTTTTCAACTTTCATTCATTTGTGGTTTTGGATTTGGTTTTGGTTTATCTTTTGTCTGTATAGTAAGACTTGCGTATGTATTGGTGCAGGGTCCTCAATATGTTTGCACTACTTTCTGGACCTTTGTTTGCATGCCTTGTAGCGGTATTCAGTGAGTGCCCACCTTCCTCATCTTTCTTATATGAATATGTTACTACCTTTTCTTGTCCTCTCGTAGTTTCAGTTTTTTCATCATTGATTTTATTTTGATACCCTACAGTCGTGAATTCACTCATCGTGTGAAGTCTGTATCCATGTCAAAGTTTACTTTGCAAGAGGTTGAAGTACTTCAGAATGGTGGTAATCAGGTAATATGTTTCTCTTGCTTTTTCTCGTGGTAGATGTTTCTCTTTGTAGCTTATGAGAGTTTCCTATTTTCAGCGTGCCCGAGAAATATATTTGAAAAACTGGGACCATCAACGGCAGAGACTTCCGGACAACAGGTTTAAACGGGGACCATCAACAGCGACAAACATATTTTTGTTTCTTTTCTTTCAAAAATATGATCTGTTTAATATCCTTGGTATCATGTTTTTGTTGTTTCTTTGGCAGTAATGCTGAGAGAGTTCGTGAATTTATTAAAAACGTCTATGTCCAAAAGAAATATGCAGGAGGAAGTGTTGCGGACAAGCCTCCTAATGATACTCAGGCAAGAATCCTGTAGTCCAAAATGGAAATAATTTGCTAAATGTATCCGAGATTTTACCACTTGGAAGTTTGTAATATATGTGGATTTTGAAACTATCAATTTGGCTCACATACGTCTTATATCTTTTGAGGTGGTCTAAATCCAACCATGATCATGCATGCATCAACCGTTTAATTATTTTTCTTTTCCTGTAATTACAGAGCCATGGAAGTTCTGAAGATTTGACTCGACGGGCCAACTCGTATCATTCTTACTCCCAAAGCCCTCCTTATGACTATCAGTATGAGGAGCGGCGTTACGGAAAAATACCCTTGGGGCTGACCGGCAAGTCTGCTTCAGTAAAAGGTCTTCATTCTAAAGCTTCTAGTTTTGTATACAGCCCTGGGCGTTTTAGTGATCACACGCTTGAAGACCAATTCGCAAATGAGCGATCTGCTCCAAGGGCTTCAGATTTTTCTGTGTCAAGTGGGGGAGATACTTTCAGGTCTGAAATACAGTCTCCAAATTTCCAGCAAGAGGGTGGTTTTCGTAGCCCTCAGTTTCAGCATTCAAATGCCCCTCCAAGTGAAAACTTATTTCCAGGCAAGCAACATCAGGTAAAGAACAACTCACCTCCTCTAAAAGGCTTTTTTTGTATCTGGCTGAGAGTTATAATCCACCTGATCGAAAAATGATATTCCTGATGTTCCAACTTCTCAGTCTTTCTTTTCAATTTCCTCATTCAGAGAACGACGTCTCTTGGGAGTGTCAGATCAGTTGACAGTAATTCCATGTCTATCAAGTCATATACTTCGAGCGGCTTAGGAGAAGGCGTATCTGAAAATGCTCAAAATATAGGAAGCCAGCAAGATAAAAGATCTACTCCTGTTCCCCTAGTAACAGAGTCGACAAAGGCTCCTATTGATTTGTTTCAGATACCAGGAGCGCCAACAGCTCAATCAGTCAATACATTTCAACCTTCAGTAGGAGCTCCATCTCCACCTGTGAATTTTCATCAACCTCCACAGACGTACTCATCCACTCCAACAGATTTGTTTGCTGGAAACTTGGGTCAGCAACCCACTTCAGGACCACCTAACTTACCTGCGTCTAAGAACGATGGATGGGCTTCTTTTGAGAACCCAATGCCTGCTGCAAAATCTACAAACATTACCACCGCCGCTGGAGTTACCGAGCTGGCAGTGAAAAATGAAGGCATCCCGCAGCCTAGCACAATCATGCAATGGCCACCTCATCTATCAATCGTGGAGCAGCATGCTTTGTCGATATCAAGTCCGTGGCAGGATACTCGCTCAGAGGTTGTAAAGAATGTTGCTCATAACCCGGTTAGTCTTTACTTTTTATTCTCTCTTTTCGGTTAATTCAGTTAAAAGGAAGATGTTTAACCTCTTTATTTTGTCTTTCCAGTTACTTCAGTTAGGTTGCAACATGAGACACTTAAAGGAAAATGATTCCCTGTCTCACATAGGCATATCTCATCTTAGACACTGACGATGATACTTCTTTTAATCTTTAAAACAGAGATTATTTTGTTCATCTTCGGCTGGGCGAAGTGGCTGTCCTCATGTTGTTGGGCAAGCTGTAATCTGAGAAATTTAATAATATAACTACTTGTGTCTGAAATAACGGCATGATTATACAGTCAATGATTAGCATTCTACAAGTTGTGTGATGACCAACTCCTAGTTGACCTGTTTTGAGCAGCCCCGGAATGCCTTTCGGCCTTTCCCGACTCTGTGGAGGCCAATTCTAACCATTTCCACCAACATGGACCAAGTATTTCGCAATCTAACAGTGATCAACACCATTTGCCACAAGTTGAGGTTGTTGTATTTTCCCATTATAGATGAATCTCACCATTAATACTTCTCTTATGATGTCATGTCACAGGAGTTAAGTAATGATGGTACCCAAACAGGTTGTGGCTCTTCTGGGTTTGGCTTTCCAGGAAACATTGTCATGGCACCAGCCTACCCCCCTTACATGGTTCCACTTTTCCTTTGCAGTTGATCTTAGTCCTTAGATGCTTACCAATCACCCTTTTTCAAACTTACCAGTTATTTTATTTTTGATCGATTTAAAATCTTCATTTGCAGGAAGAATTTTGGCAGCCTGTAAATGATCAGAAGTCAGCTAATCCCTTTGATCTCCCTTATGATTCCGAATATGAATCAAATGACATGGTATGTACAGTCCTGTCCACACAGGCCTTATAAGAAATCAGATTTCACACCTTATGCAATGGTGTAATGTTTGTTTAAATCTAGGGAATATAAGTTGCATAAGTTCCGAGGGAGTATCATATTCTTGTCTGGTCAACAAGTAATTTCTCATTCTATTTTTGATTCTGCAATTTGCCTGATCTAAGTAGTGTAATTTTTTCTTGAATTTGAGATTCCGACTCATTTAATCTGATCTCTAAGCATCATCTCTTCACCGGAGTTGCGCTCTATGTCAACGAGAAAAACTCCATAGTCTTTTGCTTCAAATCGAGTTTTATTGAATGTTATGTTATGACTGTTTTTCTCTGTCAAATTTATGAACAAGGATCTAGTCTTCTGGCAAGTTGATAAGTGGTGGGGCTTTTTCCCTGTCGAATGGCATGTGGTGAAAGACGCCCCTAACTGGGAGCTATGCCATATCGTACTCGACAACAATGAGGGCAAGGCAGTTACTCATACGAGGGACACTCACGAGATCAAACTCAAGAGGGTCTTCAAATGCTTTCGATATTCAAGAATTTTCTGCAGTGACGTATCTGTTAGATGACATGGACTTCTATGAATAACGAGAAAAGTCTCTTCGACTGAACAAGGAGCATAAACCAGCCACTCTTCGCATGGATAGACTATGATGTAAACAATGCTCATGACCTTTTAACTTTTTTAACTTTTTCTTTTTGTCTAAAACCAAAACCCTATTCCTATTTGTGTTTTATTGCCTCAGTATGAGAATGGAGGCAACAGAAGAATGAATCAAGATAGAGGATATAACTGGAGCAGAAGTAGCAGACAACAACAATCTTTTCTCATTATAACTAAGAATCTCTCCATAAGAAGAGCCTACTCTGTTTCTAAGAATAACAAGTATATATATCCGGTTTAGGCAATACCAATTTAGTAATTTCAATTATGGATTTTGGTTTATCTAGCTGTAATTTCAATTTGCATTGATGGGTTTGTAGAAAGTTATGTTCTTTTGATGGATTTAACTGAGACTTCACTGAGATTTTGGATGCGTACGAGAGAGGAGACAAGTTCTATCTCTACACTGGGAGAGGACCTTCATCAGAATCTTTGCATTTAGGACATTTGATTCCTTTCATGTTTACTAAGTAAAGTGCCATCTTGAAAGCTATTGTCTTTACTGTTTAAGGTCAATGCTTGTTTTTTATATAGTCGCTATTGTCTTTGTAGATACTTGCAGGAAGCTTTCAAGGTTCCACTCGTTATACAGATTACGGATGATGAAAAATGCACATGGAAGAGCTTAAAGCCGGGGGAAAGTAAAAGACTTGGCAGAGAAAATGTGAAAGATATCATTGCTTGTGGTTTCGATGTCACAAAGACCTTTATTTTCTCCGTATGCTTTCACCCTATTACGGGGAATTAATCAATAAAATATTAAACCTAATCTCTTAATCTTCTCTCTCTCTCTCATCAAAACATCATCACCCTAATCACTGGTAACTGAGTGATGTACCTAACGAGAGTGCGGCTTTCATTGTATTACATTATGAAAGTTTTGATCTCCTTGCTGCTATCTGTTCGTTCGGTTTGAGTTGAGCAAATGAATGTACAAAGAGATGTTCAAAAGACAAAGTGAATTTTAAATTCGGTGAAATTCTTAACTATCATCCGGCCGAAAATCTGAAAGAAGGTACAAAAGTCTAAAATGCTTTGTTAAACAGCAAAAAATTGGCGTGTTCGACCCATTAGGATTAGTTTTGCTAGATGTTACTCAGTCACTACAGCAAACCTTACTTGCAAGAAACTCAAACTACCAGATTCTAGATTGCATGATAAGAGACGCCCTTGATAGCATGGTTCCTGCATTGCTTGCTGCCAAACCTATCAATCCTGCATTACGTGAATGTTTATTACCATTTAAAAAATAAATAAAAAATTAGCATAAGCGTTTTATTCACATACCTCTGTTTCGATTGTTGGACATATGAAACCTGAGAGCAGGAGGTACTGAGGACCTGCCTCATCCGGTCGCACGTGTTCTGCTTTATCACCTTTGGCACTAATAAGCATGTACCTGACGCGAAGTGATACTCGCAGGTATCCACGATTACCCGTCTTAGGACCATTACTTAACTTGCACACGGCGACCCATTCGCCATTGTATATCTCCACAGATACAATAACCACAGAATGATAGCAAAGGATGGGAGAATCTTGGTGCAAGGGACCCTTGTAGATACCGTCCTTCATAGATGTTCTCCACATCTCCTCGCAACAAAGCAATTCAGCACCTACGGGCTGGACGTATACATGCTCTAAAGCCTCCTGTAGAGTCGCAAATGTGCGGCAAGATTTTATAGTGTACTTCTTGTTTCTAGCACTCGGAGGGGGGTCCTTGCATAGAAAGCGCCGCTGTCGCTTGGGTTCCCTTGGGACTCCACTGTCACGTATGTAGTTAAGCGCAGTCCCCATGGAACTTTCATAACAATGATGCTCTTGATCCGCAAGAGGATCAGGTTCTGGGCCTGGGCCAAAAAACTCAGGCTCAACGTGGTGACAGAGGTACCATGGACAGAAGGGCTTGAAATGAGGGTCAAGCTTTCCAATAACTCTTGCAGAACTTACAAGATCCCCACACCTGGTTACGAACCTTGCCTCCATGTTTGTTACCTTTCCAAGAATGTTGCTTCAGACGAGCAGTGAAGTCCTCCTCTTCCGTAGACCACACCAAAAGAAGAACATCAGACGGTATGTCAAAATTGAAACTGAGATTACCTACGGGGACCGCGCTACGAGCTTCTTGAAGCTGCTCGGGAGTGCACAAAAGACCCAAATGTTCAAGGCTGATTGGACACAAGCCCTTCTCCTCCAGAGTATCAAAATCATGTTTGGGCAGATGTCTGCGCAGCAAGTTATGAAGTACTGATACCATATCCTTCAAAGAAACCAGAAAAATAATCTTGAACATGAATCTATAGCACATAAACCACAAACAATAGATGAAGAATATACTCGGGATGAAGAATACCTTGCTAACAAACAAACCAACAACCCACTCAAAGACCAACTGACTATAATCGAAGTCTCCGGAGCGAGAGAGAAACGGAGACAAGAATCGTCGCTCTTCTTTTGATTTCTAGGGTTTAGAAATTGTGTTTCACGTCATTGTAAAACTCATCGTTTTGGTTACTAAGGAAAAGGGCCGGGTTTAATTTGATCTTCATGCGGTAATGGTTGAGTCTCCAACAGGCCTTTTTGTTTGTGGGCTCTGGGCGCAAACCATCATGCGTGCTTATAAAAACGGCGAGTATTGCTCTTGTTAATCATCAAAACGGTTGGAAACATCCTCTCTTGAGCTAAAAGAAAACGCAACGCCTTGACGTTCTGCTGTTATACACACAAACACTAGGTAGTTGCCTGGTCTCTCATCTTTCCTTTTATTTTCCTGGGAAAATTTGTGATAATTAATCATCCACGATTCTAGGGTTCCTTTAATCATCTCCTAGTCCCACACATTATATACTAAATGATTATTTAAGTGTTATCATCAATTCTAACAAAAAAATAATGATATATCTAATAAAAAATAACATGGATCATATGTGATTGTGATATATATATATATATATATATATCAGGATGATTTTCTTTCTACCTACACAAACACATTTAGAGAAATTACTTAAATTATCATATTTTTAATAGTAAATTTTATGTTTACTTTAACTACATTTACCATTAATTTTAAATAATTCTTTGTAAAAATGTACTTCTATTGAAAGTAAATATGAATAATGATACACAAAAAAATAAAATCATAATTTCCCCTTCCATTTATGATAATTTTTCTTTTTAGTTTTTATTTTTTCATATTGTAAGATACAAATGTAAATATAATTTATATGATTTTATAAATTTAATAATATTGTTCAATTATTAATTAATAAAATAACTATATATTTTTATCGTATCAATAAATGAATTTTAAATTCAAATTTTGAAAATTGATTTTTCATGGAAAGTATTTTAAAATAACGAAAATAATTTTTAAATTAAATCACTATTTTAAAAGAAAATGATAGATATAATAAACTTATTGAGTTTAAACTAAGGGAGAATTTTAAGTTTACCACTTTGTTGTACCACTTTTCATTTAAAGAGATATTTTCATAAATACCATTTTTTAAGAGACAAATTTTTAAAATTAATTAAAATCCTAAATTTTATATTCTCAAATCCTATCCCACCCATAAACTTTAAACCCTAAATTTTAGATTAATTAATCCAAAAGTTATAAACTTGTTTTTTTCTCTTTAAAATTAAAGATAAAAATGATTAAAATAAAAATGAAAAGTAATGCAAAAAAAATAGTATTTTAAGAATTTTCCTATACTAAAACAAAACCCAATCACTTGTCTTCAATTTTATAAATAACTAAATGGTTCTTTACTAAATGGTTTTTTGTAATATTTTTCTTAGAGATTTTCTATAATATTTAATCATTTTATTTTATCGTAACTATTCAAAAATTTAAATATGTACAAAAAAAAATTTGGTCGAAAATACATACAAAAGTTACTTACAGCAGTTTATAGTTTATGATCTAACATTTTAAAACTTATCTAGACTATTAATACATAACATATAATTAATTATAAAATATTATTATCCCGAGATCCAAGATATTATTATCCCATGATCGGAAGTCATCTAGTCTTGATTTTATTTGATAAGGGAATTGATTTTTTTTCCTGCAAAATCGCAAAAAAAAAAAACATGTACAGCAATTTCAAGGAACAAGCGATCGAGTTACTGGTGAGTTTGGAGATTCCATTATGAAAGAATCTGGAGGTGAAGTCAATGGGAGGGAGACGACATTGTTGGTGAAGAAGGAGAGATTCAAATAAAGTAAGTGATGGCAACCCTAAAACGGAGATCTGAAAATTAGTTAAAATTATATACAAATTTTATTTTCATAAATACGAGTATTGCTCTTTTCATTCATCAAAACGGTTGGAACCATCCTCTCCTCCACTAAAAGAAAAAGAAACACCTTGACGTTTTTGTGTTATACACACAAACACTCGGCTGTTTCCTCCGACGTCAAAATTGCCTGTTCCTCATCTTTCCTTTATACTTTTCCTGGGAAAATTTTCTGATGATGAATCAACCACGATTTCATTCAATTATTGATTTTTCCGTAAACCCTAAAGAAAAACATGTACAGCAATTTCAAGGAGCAAGCGATCGAGTACGTGAAGCAAGCGGTACAAGAAGACAACGCCGGGAACTACAACAACAAGGCCTTCCCTTTATTCATGAACGCGCTTGAGTACTTCAAGACCCATCTCAAGTACGAGAAGAACCCTAAGATCAGAGAAGCGATCACACACAAGTTCACCGAGTATCTTCGCCGTGCTGAGGAGATCCGCGCTGTTTTAGATGGAGGTGGGTCGGGTCCTCCTGGATCTAATGGAGGAGATGCAGCTGTGGCTACGAAGCCGAAGAGTAAAGGGAAAGATGGGGATGGTGAGGATCCGGAGCAGTCGAAGCTCCGAGCTGGGTTGGACTCTGCTATTGTTAGGGAGAAGCCTAATGTGAAGTGGTCTGATGTTGCTGGTCTTGAGAGTGCTAAACAAGCGTTGCAGGAGGCTGTGATCTTGCCTGTTAAGTTTCCTCAGTTCTTCACTGGTAAAAGCTTCTTACTTTATCAAAGAGCGACTGAATTGGTAGTTTGACTAGTTGTATCGATCAATCTTGGTTGTTATGGTTAGGGAAGACGAGGCCATGGAGGGCTTTTCTGCTGTATGGGCCTCATGGAACTGGGAAGTCGTACTTGGCCAAGGCTGTTGCTACTAAAGCAGACTCCACGTACTTGGCCAAGGCTGTTGCTACTAAAGCAGACTCCACGTTTTTCAGGTAACATATGTCTCTCCAAGATTGTTGTTCTTCATAATGTTTGAATGATGTCGTAAGATATATAAGATTCCCTTGGCGCAGTCTCAGATATCTTCTGCGATAGATATAGTTATGTAGTTTAAATGGATTTTATAAGAGGAACTCTATATTGGGAAGTCATGAAGATCTTTGGGGTTTAACGCGCTTGGCTTTCTTGTTTAATACCTTACCTTACCCTGGGAGAAGTTTATACTTTGATCAGTGTTCTATTACTATGTTTTAAGACGTATCAAAGCAGAGCTTCTTGTGCAGATGCAGGTGAAAAGGCTAATAGAAATATGCCATTTGAAAATGAATTATTAGCAGAGACTTGACTTTGCACTCTCCCTATCTCTCTTTTATTTTAGGGTGTTGGACACAATGATGAGAAAGTCCTTGTACTGGGAGCAACAAATACACCGTATGCTCTTGATCAGGTGAAACACTTTACAGAGCATTGGTTCTTCGAGTTTATTGCCACCTTCACAATAGAACTGAAAACTAAGTGTTGATTGTAGGCTATTCGGCGACGTTTTGATAAGCGTATCTACATCTCTCTACCGGATGTGAAGGCTCGGCAGCACATGTTTAAAGTAACATTCATCAAAAGTAAAATCATTTAGGTTGGCAAAATCCTCTTCTTTTTTTTTTTTGCCTAATGATGCTCGTGTATGATACAGGTGCACCTGGGAGATACTCCTCATAATTTGAATGAATCTGATTTTGAATATTTAGCTCGCAAGACAGAGGGATTTTCTGGTTCAGATGTGGCTGTTTGTGTATGTGGCTTGGCCTGAGTTGTTATTACTAGCCATAGAAAATGAATTTCTTTATTCTGAATGGTTTCTACTCTATGGCAGGTGAAGGATGTTCTGTTTGAACCTGTTAGAAAAACCCAAGATGCCATGTTCTTTCCAAAGTCACCTGATGGGACGTGGATGCCATGTGGGCCTAAAACAACCTGGTGCCATTCAGATTACAATGCAGGATTTAGCAGAAAAAGGGCTCGCAGAAAAGGTATGCATGCAGTTTATGCTTGAAGCTGTTTTTTAGTGATGATAGACAATAGAAAATTCTAATGGAGAGTATGCAAAAGAGCTTATCCTTCTTTCTTTTTTGTTTTGGACTTGAAACAGATTATACCACCGCCTATCTCAAGAACAGATTTTGAGAAGGTATTAGCAAGACTGCGACCAACAGTGAGCAAGTCTGATCTTGAGGTCCATGAGAGATTCACAAAAGAATTTGGAGAGGAAGGTTGATGATCTTGAGGTCCATGAGCAAGTCTCTAGTGTCAGGAGAATCTCTTTCTCCTGGTTATGTGTGTTCTAATCTGAACAAATCGACTCTTGTTTCATCCACATCATTGAATCTTCTTTATTCTAAGTTCTAACCGTATAAATTATTTCAGATAAGAATCTCGCTCTTGGTATATAATATAATACAATGAATTATATTGTCATATACTTTTATTAGAAGACCAATGAATGAGCCAAGATTGCAATTCACGTCTGCAATGAGTCTGTTGCTTACAAATGCAATTAAAACAATACTTTTAGCCCACAACATCATTTTGAATCATTTAGTGTGTAAATTAAAATCTATGGCTTATGAATGATGTCTTACGGTATTGGTTTGCCAGCTTCCGGTGGGATCTAAAATCCAGGATGTGCATTCTTCTAACAGTTTAAACTTCTGGCGCTTTGCTATATATCCAAGAAAATCTTCATCCTCTTGAGGAACTCAGACCCGCTCTCCTTGCATCTAAAGGATCCAGAACACTCGCACTGCTCTGTCAAATGAGCCGCTTTCACCTGATTGCACCTACTGCAAACTAGATCCTGCATGCGGTACATTCTTTCTCTCTGTCTCACCATCTGGAGAAGACAATTCTCCATCTGCTCTCTGTCATATATCTTCCCACATTGTTAATCTACGCATGACCATTCTTTCTCTGTTAATAGAGCTGGGTCTCTGCCTATATCTAGGTCTCTGTAGGCATCACAGTTGCTGCAACAAGAAAAAAAAAAGAAAACAGTACAACAGAACTCAGTCAAGTAATTGAAACACAATAGGTATGCCTTTGGGAGTGAGATAAAGGTACTACTAATCTTTTCTTTTCTGGGATTTTTGGGGGGGGGGGGGGGGTCTAAGCCAAGTTTGGTTTCTTTTAATGTGACTAAACCCATCCTGGGTGTTGCAAACAGACTACGTTTTTGCTATAATGACTCACAAGGGTATGCCATGAAAAGCAGGGAATTAGCAGGGATTTCGGGTTTTCCAATTAAGCTAGTGGTCATAAGAAAACCAAGTAAAGCTATTTATCTATTAACTAGATGTAGCAAGTCACCACAATGCATATTGGAATCACGAAAAATGAGCATATCTTTTTGGTCAAGTAATACCTGCAAGCCACATTAGGCATGATAAAGGACTGGCCCAGGATCAAGAAATTCGGCTTCAGCAGCATATTCTCTTACGTTAATGTACTTCAACAGATTCTTTCTCATTAACTATAGGGAAAAAAAACTATGTCAGCAAGATTTTATGTCAAGAGGAAAAACATGTGAAGACAATAGTCAACAACAATATGAAAATACCTAGTTTCACGAAAAAAGCATACTGCAGAAACCTGTAGGCAATAGAGCCGAAAAAAGAGTTGCATGAAAAAAAAGAATCACGCAGAGATGCAAGGAGAAATTAATATAGTTTGCTGCATTTAATAGCACCAACTAATTTTTACCACAAATCATTAACTGTCTGTCACTTACCTTGTGAAGCATGAGATGAAGAACTGGATCATGAAGCTTCGAGCAAGGGCTACAATATGAAATTACTGATTGGTATTTAATGAGTTGAGAATAAAGCGAATATGTACAGGATGTGACGTAATAATACCTGCAGAGCCACCAAGACAAACGTTACAAAATGGAATCAGCATATCTATTGCGTGATTTACACACATCAGTCAAGCAACTGTGAATCAATTGTTTAGGACTCGAAATGCTTGAGCACATCCAGTGGTCTCATCAAAACTGGCGTTAACGTTCGATCTACTTCCTCTAGAATTCCCATTCTGTTCAAATCCCAAAAAGTCACCTTCTTCCATCTCACTCACCAGGTTGCTTTTCAGAAGGGCATTAACATCCAAGTGATGGATCTGCACGATGCATGTTAAATTAGAAAAAAAACAATCCAAAAAAAAAAAGAAAGAAAAGATTAAAGCAAAAAAGTTTATGACCTTTAACTCCACAGAAACTTTTCTATACGCTCCAGGATATACCAAACTTGTCTGCAGCACCTGTAACAAAAGAAGCTTCCCAGTTAACACGGAGGTGGGCGAAAGTCGTGACAAAGCTGAAAGCCCACACAAACTAAAAGGCAAAAAGGAAAAATCATTTGACATACCTCATCATCAAAGAATGTCTCTTCATTGTTTAGACCACCAAGGTCTGGAACACCATTATCTAACACCCAACGAACCTGTTATACGAATAAAAAAAAAAATCAATGATATGGAAAATCTGCTTCTCTCTTGAATACATAATAGGCATTTCAGAGTCATAATCAGTGATCTAGAGAGAATAGCACTTTGCTAAGGTTTCAGGTATATAATTTCGAGCTGAACGCACAGAGCAAGAGCAAAAACGCAAAGAAAAGGGAGGCAAACAATGCAGTAGTTGAACTATTATAACAGTTGGAAGCTAGATGAAAATCAAAGAAAGAACCTGCTGCTGGTCACGGAGTGCCCTGGACAGGAGGATATCTACTGTGAATGTTAACCAATCTAGTCCAAAATTCCCCAAAGGCACCTAAGCAGTTGCACAGCAAATGTCAATAGCTGCAATAAAGCAACATTATGAAGAACTACAGTTCCACTTTACAAATAGAAACCTACATGGGCATATCTTGACTGGGAAATCCTCCGATCCAACCACTGAAATGCTGCAGCACAACGGAAAATTGCTAATTTTGCTGCCGGACTTTGCCAGGAGACAGGCTATGCATCACATCCACACAAACATATTTATCATTAGTTGATCAAATGAATGTCTATCATGTGACAGAAGAATTAAACAAAAGAGAAAAAAATAGCCAACTGGTCGATCAGTCAAGGAACCTGATAACTATTGTCATCGCCGTTGAAGGGAATCCTCACACATGGAAAATCATGCAGGGATTTAATACTCTCCTTGATGGAGTTAAATTCAGGGCATTCAATGACTGCAACAGTTGGTTCAGAATTTTCTTCTCTGCAAGAAAAGGTAAAATGGGAAAAGTCAAACCAGAGTGGGATGACCTGATATTGCCTTGCAAGCGAAGTCCACAATCCGTCATTTTTCACACCATACAATAAAAAAAAATTGTTCTCAGCAGTTAACTTATACAGTTTATCAGATAAGAAGTAAGCATCGTTGGAAAACGATAAACAGGTTGCACAGCTGTAACCAGGAATATGAGTTACCTGTACTCACTTATCGCTTTTTGTATAATCTTTTCGGCAGCTTCGGCATGGTCAACATAGTGCACCTGATAATATGATAATAAGCATTCAGAAAAGCTAGAAAAGTGCAGGATTGTTATTGAAGGGGTTGTACGTAACGGTTTTAGAGCTAACCTGGAAAACGATACCATCCCAAGACAATGACTCGAGTGACAATTCTTGGCAACCATCTCTAAACTGTCTCTCTAGGGCAGATGGTAATAACTCCTTCTCGCCATAGGGACTAACTACCACGGCAGACATAAGCTTCGATGCATGACAATATAAAACATATATAGCACGTAGTGTTGAGGTGCTGCAAACAAGCAAAGCATAAGATAAGGTATTATCGAATGGATCCGTGAAACAATCACTATGTAAAAAGGAAGCTATTTGTGAAAGCAGCAGAATTAAACAAATGATCGAATGATATCACTTTAAACGCAGACATGTAAACCCTATAAGATAGTGACTAAGAAATGCACTGAACAAAAAATTAAAAGCAACGCCTTCCTTCAACTCAAATTGCATGTAATAGAAACCAGCTTTCATCAGAAAAGGGGTCGTCATGTTAGATTTCTACCTGTTATACAAGTAAATAAGTGGAATTGATCGCTCCAAGTAGCGGCATTCAGTCGTAATTTTCATATGAAGTTCACCAACTTTCCATCCATCTTGGGTGTTACGGTGCTTGGTTGTGTTATCAATTTTGCATACACATCCAATCTGACATATAGCACTAAACTCCAGCGGCACCTTTGTTTCATATATACCCTGCCAAAGTCAAATGAGGTTAGCAAGCACAAACATGGTATTCGCCTTGTGCAAAATCAAAGTGACATGCATGATCACCAACAAGTTGGCCTGGTGATTATCTGTCTCAGTCTCAGTAAGCACCACAACAAAATCTCAATTCCCACCGTGCTGACAAGCCACCAGGCCCCATTCACAGTTCATTCAAATAACAAATTAAACAGCATGGCCAGCACACACGTAAACATAACTGAGATAATATAGCTACCATCGCCTGTGAACTCTATCTCCAGAATTTTCCTTACACAGGATACTTTATGTAAGCAAATTTTACAGTAGAAAGTTTCAGATTCTCAGACAGCATGTACAAGTTGTCTATTCACCAGAATTAATGGTTAGCCAAACAAAGAAAAAGCCATGTGGATGTTAAAACTTGCCAAATCAGAGTTAGAGAGTAATCTCTTTAATAAGATATCTCACCTCAATTTCAAGGTCTGCAAGCTTCTTGCTTTCTTTTCTAAATTGTTCTTCCTGAATCTCAACCTGTAAAGAAATAAACAAAGTTATACCTAACTAGAAGAAATTCAAGGGGAAAGATGCATAGTTGTTAAAAAACATGCCTCAATCATATTATAACAAGGCCTTCCATGAGGAAGAATCTTGTTGACACACTTTCCCGGGAATTTTCCATCTATAGGAGCTTTGGAATTAATGTAAAAACACTCTTGGGATTGTCAATGGGATTTTAAGCATCAATCCTTCCACAACCACCCAAGCGAAAAATTGTCCGCTCTGTAGACTTGGGACCAGCTCTATTATCTGAAAAAGTCAGAAAGAGAGCGTTAAGTAGCTGCAAATGATTAGCAAATATATAAAATGCTTGAGGTCGTTAGTTCACTATCGGCAATATCTTTCCCTTGATTCTGAAGAAATAATGTAGGGAAATCTATGAGCAAAAATGACCCAGTAGCAAATAAAAGAATTAACAGCACCTATACAAAATTCTTCCCTGCTCAGTAAAATGATAATCGGGATATATGGCATACATAGAGTAGGTCAAGCCACCGATTTGCAAAGGCTGCAACAGCAGAATAACACTCTTCAAGAGTTGATCCGTGGAGAAATTTGTCAAAAAGTTCGGCCTGTAAAGAAATAAAAGAAAAAGAAAATAATATTCACTTCAGTGTCGGACAGCTCTATGAAGTGAAATTTTTTTAAGAAGTTCAAGAACTATGCTGACCTAAAATTTTCGAGACACTACACATACACTATTCATGTAAAAAACTTGTTTATTTTATTAAGACACTTGGTCTACCAAATAATAAACGTCTTACTACATAGGCAATATATGTATGTAAAAGCTCAAGTAAAAATAAGAATCTAATAAATAGGATGGAAATTTTCAAACAAAATATACTGAACAAAAATTTATATAAAAGCAGAAACTTTAATAATCACTTCTTTCTTTTATGAAAAAAAGAAGGCAGAAAATGAACTCTCGCATAATTTCTAAATGCTCACCTGAATAAGCAATTTAGAACCATTGGAATTTTCCCAAACAGAGAATTACTTAACCACAGATATCAGTATTACACCTTCTCACTGATGTTAGAAATAGTTTATAATACAAGTGGATCAGGCGAAATACACTAAAGCGCATTGAGCCTAAATATAGATAAAGCAACAATTTGATGAATCATTACAGCACAAGAAAGTAAAATGATACCTGGAAAACTTCAATGAGTTTCAGCTCCCCTCTACGCTTGATCTCAAATCCCTTGAGTTCTGCTAAGGTTCTGTCATGATTGAAAACAGCATACCGCTTCTTAAGTAAGATTCCTTCTTCTTTCGATGCAGGAATAATCATTGCTTGAATGGAGAGAATCACAAATTACTTGTTTGTGAAGAAATCAAATGGCAGCACTCGACCAAAAGTCATAACGTATACGCATACCTTGTACGGTCCATCCACTTCGAATTCAATGGAGCATTCACTATGCGACTCATACGTCTTGCGTACAGGATCTACAAGAGTCTGTTTCCAACCAATAACCAAAGGAAAAATAGAAATTGAACACAAGGCAAAATGCTTTCAGAACCAAAAAGGGTTTGTTATTTCATCTACTTAATTAAGACTAAACACAAAAGCTAGTTTTCAGTAAGGGCAGCTCCAGTATACCTGATATTGATCATTTGTATTATTTTTAGCCACATCAACATTAAATATTACACACGGATAAGAGATCGTGACTTTCTTCATGTCTCTGCAGGAGACAAAAATCACTGATATATAAATATATATATGGAAACAAAAACTCTTTGGAATATCGTAAACCACCAAAATACTAGTAAGAAAATAGAACAAGTTCCTGATATGAAGATTGCATCTTACATCGTCTTAAAAGTAAAGTTCTCAGGAAAAGATCCAGGGAGAGCACACCATATACCATCTGTATCCAGCTCAAGTGGTCTCCCAATACGCTTAATAAGCAAACGGGCATTCTGGATGATTTCGGCTCCAGTATAGGTAACTACACCAGCCATTTCCATAGAGTACCATCTTGCACCCCTGGAATTGGTTTCAAGTAGAGCTTTGGGTCAACCAAAATGGAACAGACAATAAGGGTATAGAGGCTCTTTGCAAGAGATCAGAGAACTCACTTTCGCATGACATATCCATAAAAGGAATTAAGAATACACTTATGAGCTAGCTGCAAGAAATCGTAAACAACTACCACGTCCTGTCGCAAAATTTTAAAGCCAATAACCATCCAAAGCAAGTTCTGGAGATGATATATATGATCAATTATGTAAGATAATATACCTGTGCTTCCTGGATCTTGATTGAATTGCCACTTGCCTTGGCCTCTGACAACTTTCCCTTCCAGACCTTGTTAAGTGTTTTGTATTCATACCTCCTATCTCGAAAGCTTTAGTTACATACAAACACCATAAACAAAAAGCAAAACAAGGAAACGTATTTAGGACTCGGCAGTATTTACATCATTGTCAGCGTATATTCACCAAAAATATTGCTGCTCAAAAAGACAAGCTAGTCCAAACAGAGTTTCAATCAAGAACAGGATCGGGAAAACAAAAGTCACGCACCTTCGAACAGTGTCTACATAAAACGGGTTCTCTCTCATGCATATCCCGGCCTCACGAACTTCAGTGATTGGCTTGTCAAGTGCTCGTCGATATGCCTATCAGAGCACAAAACGACTTGCCTTTATATATTGACATTGTGGAGAAAATATTATCAAGAGAAAGAGAGAGAATACCTTTTGACAATATTTTTTCAGTCTTTCTTTTAGTTTAGATTGTTGTTCCACCTTTGGTAAATCAAGGAAAGATTTTGCAGACTGAATATTTGCACCAGCATCAACAAATTCGGACTCAATCTGCTTCTTCAGATGGTAATAATCACTGCAAAGCCATTCGTAAGAAAGTTGAGAATTTAAGACCAGACCTTCATATTTAACAAGAATGATATATAAGGTGAACCTTTTCTTTGCCATGAATGTCACCCCACGCCAAACCCATTCAAGTTTTTCGAAGGCACGTTTTCCCAGGCGGTTGAAATCTCATGCGGTGCAAATTTCATTCGTAACTATTGATGGTGGCTGGCAATGAAGAGGAAATTTCCACTTAGCATAATATTCCCAAGAGATTCATAATCTTGACAGTGACGGTTGTCTTAATTTGGTAGATATTGATTTACACTTGCATGTTACATCATAAAATCAAGAAATCAGTAGAGACATGCAAAAGGTTATTTGATGTACCTGAAGCCTATTTGTTAAGATGATATTTGGATACATCGCCGCAACATCAAGGTGATAAATAAGAGGTCCCTCTTCACATTTAGGGCAATCTCGTAACTTCTCGAGCTGCAGGGCAATAAAACCGCCAAATCATGACAGAACTAAGAGGACGTCCCAAATCAGGTAGTACAAGGAAATAATGTATAAAACTATCAGGTTTTATGTTCTGCTTTCAAAAACCCACGCATGTATGTGCGTAGTTGGTGATAACTACTATAAATGGAGGGTCTTTGATGGACTATCTCCTCGGGTTAACTGTGTTATTTCCAGAAGAACTATTGGGGTTACTTTACACGAGAGAAGGATCGTCGATATGAGCTTAGCATGCATGAGAATGCAAAGGAAAACTCTCCCATAATGAAATGTGTATGCAGCGGTCATTCAAAGAGACGAGAAAACGCACGCTGACAAGAAAGAAGGGAATAGGCGTCAAATCACTATCTACAATTCAGAAGAGGAATCCATTACCTTTTCCTTGATTTTTTCCTACACTTCATCATAATTGGAAACTGAATCCATTCTCATTCTCCCTTCTACAGTGATAGCATACTCCAGATCCCGGTCAAGGTTATCGATCAGTTGCTGGCATTTAAATGGTCCAATATCAGATAGGTGCATAAAATAAGTGACATTTGAAGAGAACCATACCAGAAGAAGTAATGTTCAGAAAACAACAAGGAAAATTATATTGAGTAAAGTAAAGCAGATTACTAGCCTGGTATCCCGATGTGTCTAGCTTAAAACTGGTGGGAATGTCAGAACGGAAAACACCACTTTCGAGGCACTCTACATGGCCACCAATCTATGTCTCACTTTCAACAAGGTGACTTTGGTAGAGCTTCTCAGGGTCAGCTTGGTTTTTATTGGGACATACAACATTTGCCTTATACGCCTGTACAAAGAATGGACGACGTCCAATTTATAGAATGTGTCATACATCAAAGATTGCTAAAGACCTTGTAGTAGATGGAAGTCACCTCAACCATCAGAAGCATTTCAGAAAGGGTTCTACTTCCTTTACGTAAGACCTCATCAGGGACCATTGAGATGATAGTTGCGAGAGAGAAAATGAACGGGTGAACATATGTCATGTATAGGTAATAAGTTGCAACAGCATCAGAGACAGAATAGGAGGCCATTGTCTGCAATATGGAACAGAAATAAGATATAAGCACCCAATTCCACGCTAGCACTGCTTAGACTAAAAAATACACAATTGCTGGAAGTTATCAGTCGCAACATCCATGTTCGCTCCTAAATTTTGCGTACCGATAAGAAATGGTGTTTAACAGGAGCAGGAATAACATTTCTTCAGCCCTTAAAGAGACAATTATAATTAGTTGAATTACTAGATCATATATCGTCATACTCTACCCCATTCCAAAGAAATCAAACTACTAGTCCAATTCTTAAGAACCCTGACTAATTTATCAGCAGTACCTGTGGCTTTTCCATGGCAAACTGAACCATGTCTTCTGGGTTCACTTCCAGTGGATCATAGCCCAGTTTCGCCTTTGTAACGGCCTGGCATTTAATTAAGAGACGAGCATTACTCAAAACATAATATGAATTACTCTAAAAGGGACATATAAGAAAAGGATAAACAATAGCAAAGAAAAAGAGGTCAAATGAACCTTCAAACCATGGCTTCCCTGAGGAAGATAGCTATACCGTTTCACCCAAGCAAAACAATCTAAATGGCAAACGAATTTAGCTCGACATTCACCCTGATTATGATCACAACAGAATCCCAACTCCTGCAACCATGGGGAAAGAAAACAAAATATACCTGGCAGTCAATTGTGGAATCATTATGCTCTAAAGTTAAGAATATGATAGGAACTAAGTAAGATGCAGAGAAATAAAAAAGAATGATGAATGTTTTTTGAAATAGAATTGAGAATAGAACCAAGGTTCAGGATGAGTGGCACCTGCCAACTCTCAGAAAACTTCAGTGTTTAAAGGCAAGAAATGTCACTCAAGATGCATATTATATTTCACGGAAGATGACAAACAATATGTAGAAAGTAGGCATGCAGGCGAGGATGTAGGAAGATCTTAAGCAGTGATACTGTTCTATCATTAAGCAAAAGAACACTCGCAAGGTCACAATAGCATGTCCGCAAAACTGTCACAAACTTTTTCAAACAGAATTTCTAAGTATATCATATTAAGTCACGCAGACATGAAATTTTAACAACCACAAATGAAGGAAACGTGTTGCTTACCTCATTCATTTTGATCTCATGATAGGATGCTCTCCGTTCTATAAATGGCCAGTCGAAAACAATCAACGTTATATGTAACATAAATACCGGGTTTAACCTCTTGCATATGGGAAAACCATTTTCGAAGGAGTTCAACCTACAATAAAAAACCAAGAAAGAAGCTTGATTCTAAGTACATCAATGTTTCTGATATAATACTCAATTCCAGACCTAATTTACCTGGTTGCTAACGTTAGTGACTTTGAAATATCCTTCAAACTCTGGTTTGGGTGTATACTCCAGATCTTCTACGTCCTCGCCAACACACTGGTTTAAAATGAAAAATACTACGTGTGTAATCAAACAAGATTGAAGTAGTCCAAATTTTTATAGGAAAATAGAGCTGAGGTATCAACCAGAGTAAATTTTTATAACAAATCAAAAATCATGTTTTATAAACATACAAAAAAAGTCTACAGTAGACCACAAACAATCTTTATGCCACATCATACAAAATCAGTCAGGTAAAGCAGTAAAAGTTTATATGGATCATTTCTGATATCCCCAGGATTGACTTAATCTTTAAAGAAACATTGCATTTATGAGCTTTTCTTCTACTGATTGGTTGACATAATCTAAAAGATGATAAAGCAGGCCTATATCTCTTTTAATGATTTGGAAATCATGCTCATACATCATGTACGATATCATCTATTAAAGCATAATTCAATACAGAAAAGTGAACATAGCAGTTACCTCTCTGTTAACAATTAGAAAACCTTGCCCATCGACCATGTAAGATATCATCATAATTTGATCATATTCAGCATCCGGAAACTTCAACTCAAGCTTTGTTGTCTCTATATCGAAAGCACAAACACGGACTTCTGCGCGCTGGAGTATATCTGTCCTCTTCTCTAGTGTGACATCGGTGCTGGAAATACTGACATTGTACCATTGCCCACTCCGCACATCTAGACACCAAGAAACGTCATGTTTTGACAATCTTCAAGACTAACAGAAAATTAATTTTGACTAAATATGTTACCTTTATCAACTGCAAATCGAACATGATAAGGAACATCGTACTCGCGGAGGTCCACTAAAGAGTCTAAGCAATCTTGAAGACGTTGTTCTCTGCATTCCAAGAATAAAAAGAAAAGTGACCACCGGTATCTGACACTTGAGAATAACTAAGAAACAAGAGAGACCAAGAGGAACAATTGGAAACCTTGGAAACGTACGCAGTTTAAAACAACAAAAATACATCGTCTAACTGTTTTCCAGCCAAAATGAATTCGTATGATTCGAGTGCGTCAAATTTTACCTGGTTTCGTTCGACAATATGCGAGAGATCCCTCTTGACTTCCATCAATTGTTGCACAGTATCAAATGATACTTTTAGGTATTTGTTTCGCAAGCCAGATAGATGATTTTTCTGCTCATGAGCATAAGATAAAAATAAACTCGAATTGGTAGGTCATAAACAAAAGTTAGAAAGACACACTAAGCGGAAGGAAGACTATAAAAGTCATAAAAACCTTCGTATCTTGAACACTATTGCAACTGATCATTACACATTTAAGAAAACTAACATTAACAGTTCCAGCCCATGTTACATACTCGCAAACACCTAGAGATTTCCGAATATGAAAGCAGGATCACATTTAAACTTATTTCGAAACTTACTCAGTTTTCAAGTTACAAGACGAGGATAGAAATTAAAGGTTGCAGCAACTTTTGTTTCAATATGCGCCTCTATAGAGAAATACGAATCATTTGGTAGATTAACTAAACCACATAATCAGAAAGCCAAATCTAAAACAAGTAATGATTTACTGACTTACAAGGTCAAGATCCTCTTTTTCAACAATCTGAATATCAGCAACTTGTCTTTCATATCAGCGTCTCAAGCAGGGTTCAACTTCCAATTCCATTTTATCCTGCAATTGGCAATGCAGCTTTATTAACACCCAGAACAAAACTACGTGACTGGTTCAAGGAGCATTTCAGATGATATACAAAGAGAAATCGTCATACCTTCGTAGCTGCATAGAAGTAAGGGCGGAACTTGTACTTTGTCTTGAAATAAAACCCGTCCTGAAAAAAAAAAAATCCTCACAACTCGGTCAAAATTGAGAAAAAAGCGAAAAAAAAGAAGATTCATCAACTTAAACGAAGCTGACAGAGTAATAACTAAATAACAGCTCTCACCTGAGTAACAAAGTAAAGGTCCACACAGCTATGGGTTTTCCCAGTATCGGGATCTTCCCAGGATGACTGCAAAACGTAGTAGAACAACCAATCAGTGAAGACTAGTACTAATAAGATCAACGGCCATACTTTGTATTCAGAGAACCAGTAGATTGAATGAATCGAGTTCGAAACCTACGCTCGATAACCAAATTGAGTTCATAATAAAGTGCGACGGAGACTTACTGATGCGAATGTGAGTAGCCACCCGAGGCGCGTTTCCCCCTCGGAAAAAAAAGCCCAAATCCGAGTTTAGATTCGAGCTGATCTTCCGCCGTGTTCACGACTTTCTGCGTATTAGACCTCCGCGAATCCTTTCGATCCCATCTTCGATCTCCGCTCATTTTTTTTGGCTGAGGAGCGGCGATTAGTAGATTACGAGATACAGAGACTCCTGATTTGGAGCTTTCTTCCCACTGGAGAAGCTTCGAAGGCGATTGAGTTCTGGGAAGAAAATTACAGTTTGGAAAGAGTTTCGCCGGTGGAGCTTCGTGGATGCAGGAAAGAGAGTGGGGATTAGAGAGAGAGAGAGAGAGAGAGAGAGAGAGAGAGTAGGTTTTTCATTTTCCCGGGCTTTTAAATTTACTTTGCCCTCGGTTTTGAATCTAATGGCCCGATATTGAAGCCCATCTAAGTAACTTCGGATCTGCTCCAACATCTGCCACCAAGTAGTAATCAAATTAGATGTTTAAACCAGATCCCGGTTTACATCTGGTTTGGTTTGGTTTTCTAGGGTTTCTAGTTTTCAATATATAAGTAGTCATGTTTGTGTTTTCAATATTTTTCATATTATTTTATATTTTAAAATTTAATTTATCATTTTTCAGTTTCAATAACGGATAAAACTTGACCAAAAATATCAAAAGTACTAACTTAAAAAATAAAAGTGAGGAAGAGACATATGTTACCTTACAAAAATATGTATAGCTATTTTTCTAATTGATTGGTTTATAACTTAATATATACTAATAAAATGGACTTTTTGAGGCTCCAGATAGCGTCCACATCATCATTGAAACTCTCTTTTAAAAGAAGCCACGTGACATAAAATATAGTTTTACATTTTAAACATAAAACATAAAAAATGGAAAAATTACATTAAACATATGTAAATTTATCATTTTTCACTAAAAAAGACGAATTATCTCCATAATGTAATATTACCATTTTATAAAAAAAATATTATATATAATTTTGAAAATAATAAATAATAAGTAAACATACAACATAAAATATGGAGATACTACATTAAGCATTATAGTTTTACATAATATAAGAAAAAAAAATAGATAAATGATGTAAATATATAATATATAATATATGAATTATATAATAATAATAAGTAAATACATATTTTTTATATATAAACTAAATCCTAATTTTATATAAGGAAATTAATTTTATATATAAACTAAATCCTAATTTTGCTATTACTAAAAACTCAATATTAACAAAAACGCGTTTAATTAAAAAATTATTGAGGGTGTCGGAAAATTATTTTAAAGTAACAAAAAAATGCTATATCACTTTTTAATTAATTTAAAAATTTTGAAAATTTTCCAAATAATGTTTTTCCAAAATAATTAGGAAATCAGTATTAATTTATTTAAAAGTAAGAAAAATCAGTAAGGGAATTAATTATATATATAAACTAAATCCTAATTTTGCTATTACTAAAAAATCAATATTAACAAAAATCGTTCATTTAAAAAAAAATATAATCAATATCAAATATTGAAAAATTACAAAAGTAAAAGCTTTATCTTAAAGTTAACTTAATATATAAAATAATTACATCTGGTTTGGTTTGGTTTTCTAGGGTTTCTAGTTTTCAATATATAAGTATTCACGTTTGTGTTTTCAATATTTTTCATATTATTTTATATTTTAAAATTTAATTTATCATTTTTCAGTTACAGTAGGGGATAAAACTTGACCAAAACGATCAAAAATATCAAAAATATTAAATTAAAAAATAAAAGTGAGGACGAGACATATGTTACCTGACAAAAATATGTATAGCTATTTTTTTCGAATTGATTGGTTTATAACTTAATCTATACTATATAAAAGTTGAAGGTATAAGCCACTGATAACATTCACATATGATATATGATGTTAAACGACCAATCAAAATAATTAAGAAATCAGTATTAATTTTGGTAAAAAGTAAGAAAAATTAGTAAGAAAATTAATTTTATATATAAACTAAATCCTAATTTTGCTATTACTAAAAACTCAATATTAACAAAAAAACGTTTAATTAAAAAAATATATAATCAATATCAAATATTGAAAAATTACAAAAGTAAAAGCTTTATCTTAAAGTTAACTTAATATATAAAATAATTACAAAAATTAACATCAAAGTTATTACCAAACTAATAATTAATTATTAATGAAAAATTTTCAAACCCAGTATAACTGTATAAATTTAGACACATAAAATTTTCAAATTTTAGTCTATATGGTATTTAAAGTATTCAAAAAAAAATCTATACTATATATGATTAAATGCTATAAATCATTGAGAGGTCCACATATTATTTTAAAGCAGAAACAAAAATAGAAAAACACCTTAAGATAGACCTAAAAAAAAATTGTTTCCAAAATAACGCTCAAGAAAAAAAATGACCAAATTTTTTTTTATTAAAAGGTGTAAATACACATTTATACCCATTGGGTTAACTACTCTAGATTGTTATGGGGTGATGTTTTGGAAGTGAAGTTTAAAATTAAGAAAATGGGCAAATCTCTCATATAGCCATTTTTAAAAAAATTGTCATAAAAATAGACCTTAAAGAAAAATTGACCAAAATAACCCTTTTTATTTTTTTAAAAAATATATTTTTTTAATTTTGTAAAAATTTTAAGCCCAATCTCAAAAAACCCACCACATAACTCTAAAGCCTAAGTCTAGATTAGTTAACCCAAATGTATAAATGTATATTTACACTCTTTACTAAAGGTTTTTTTGGTTATTTTTTTTCTTAAAGGTTATTTTGATGACAAAAAAATTTTTAGGTCTATCTTATGGTATTTCTCTTAAAAAAAAGTTAAAATATTAAAATTTTAAAAATAAAAAGTTCTATTTTAATCATTTTTTCTTGAGAACTATTTTTTGACAAAAACTTTGAAAAGACTATTTGAGAGATTTTTCCCATAAAAATATGCTATATCACTATTTTACTTACTAATATAATATTTTTTGAAGATTTTTCAAATAATGTTTATTTCCAAATAATTAGAAAATACATATTAAATTTCGTAAACAAAAATTTAAAAAATCATCAAAGGAATCAATTTGATATATAAACTAAATATTTTAGAATATTAACATTAAATTAAATAATAATAAAATAAATTTTAAAAAATACAAGAATTTTAATAATAAATAAAAATAAATCTAAAAAAAAATCGTCGACAACAAAAAATCTAAAGAACATTTGATTTAAAACTGAGCCTATATCTTATTTAATTCTCAAAAAAATACAAATAATATAAATAATATACCATCATTCTAATCATATTATTCAACCGTAATATGTTAATTTTTTTGAAGACCGTAGTATGTTAATTGCTGTCTTAAAATAAGTCTTTATGATCATTTTTTAAAATACTAACAAACTTATTAATAACATGGACAATGAAAAAGGAAACAAGCAAAGCATAAGATAAGGTATTATCGAATGGATCCGTGAAGCAATCACTATGTAAAAAAGGAAGCTATATGTGAAAGCAGCAGAATTAAACAAATGATCGAATGATATGACTTGAAACGCAGACATGTAAACACTATAAGATAGTGACTAAGAAATGCACTGAACAAAATATTAAAAGCAACGCCTTCCTTCAACTCAAATTGCATGTAATAGAAATTAGAAAAGGGGTCGTCATGTTACTTAGATTTCTACCTGTTATACAAGTAAATAAGTGGAATTGATCGCTCCAAGTAGCGGCATTCAGTCGTAATTTTCATATGAAGTTCACCAACTTTCCATCCATCTTGGGTGTTACGGTGCTTGGCTGTGTTATCAATTTTGCATACACATCCAATCTGACATATAGCACTAAACTCCAGCGGCACCTTTGTTTCATATATACCCTGCCAAAGTCAAATGAGGTTAGCAAGCACAAACATGGTATTCGCCTTGTGCAAAATCAAACATGCATGATCACCAACAAGTTGGCCTGGTGATTATCTGTCTCAGTCTCAGTAAGCACCACAACAAAATCTCAATTCCCACCGTGCTGACAAGCCACCAGGCCCCATTCACAGTTCATTCAAATAACAAATGAAACAGCATGGCCAGCACACACGTAAACATAACTGAGATAATATAGCTACCATCGCCTGTGAACTCTATCTCCAGAATTTTCCTTACACAGGATACTTTATGTAAGCAAATTTTACAGTAGAAAGTTTCAGATTCTCAGACAGCATGTACAAGTTGTCTATTCACCAGAATTAATGGTTAGCCAAACAAAGAAAAAGCCATGTAGATGTTAAAACTTGCCAAATCAGAGTTAGAGAGTAATCTCTTTAATAAGATATCTCACCTCAATTTCAAGGTCTGCAAGCTTCTTGCTTTCTTTTCTAAATTGTTCTTCCTGAATCTCAACCTGTAAAGAAATAAACAAAGTTATACCTAACTAGAAGAAATTCAAGGGGAAAGATGCATAGTTGTTAAAAAACATGCCTCAATCATATTATAACAAGGCCTTCCATGAGGAAGAATCTTGTTGACACACTTTCCCGGGAATTTTCCATCTATAGGAGCTTTGGAATTAATGTAAAAACACTCTTGGGATTGTCAATGGGATTTTAAGCATCAATCCTTCCACAACCACCCAAGCGAAAAATTGTCCGCTCTGTGGACTTGGGACCAGCTCTATTATCTGAAAAAGTCAGAAAGAGAGCGTTAAGTAGCTGCAAATGATTAGCAAATATATAAAATGCTTGAGGTCGACATGCGTACCTGCCAGTGTGAGCTAGTCAAAGCTTTTCAGGCCTCCTAAAGAATGAACCTACACCTCTTCTAACCTGTGAGACTTTTTTCTTTATCTCATGAGCATCATCAATCTGCATTTAAAGATCGTTGAATCACCCAACCTACAAAAAGAAAGGACACACCATCAACGAGTTAATCCAAGTTCCTTGTTGTAAAAGCAGTGGATGATCTATTTTTGTTCCAAATCAAAACCTGCTCGTTGTAAGATGAACTACAGGAGAATATATACAATCATGAGAACTAACCTTCGGTTTTTCTTCTTCTCCATAATTCCTTTCCATTTTCTTTTTGTCACTTCAAGCCAACCTTGGTAATCCACGTTCTTGTCCATGTCCTCAAATAAGATATCGTCATCGCACTTTGAATCCTTGCTCTCTTGCTGCCCACGTCCAAACTGTTCTTTATTAACTTCATAAGAACATGCAATTGGCTTTGGCCCCTTTTACGCGCCAGGCTTGTTTTCTTTGCAAAAATCCTCAATATCAGTTCACATCATCTTGAGCCACTGAATGATTTGTGTCGAAACACACCATCTTTGTTTGCTGAGCTGAACATATCAGCTAGTTTTCTCTGGCGAAGTTTATCATCTTTCTCACGGACCTTTTTATGAAGCCAATCAGGATGAAGCACCCTAGGCACTGGATTTGCCACCTGTATAGGTCATATAAGCCGTTAGATATATATAGCGAAAGAACACCAAATTAGAAAATAAAAGTGATAATAGGGATAATGAACACCTTCTGCATTGCAGCGGGAATGGTAATTAAACGAATATCAACTTTATGGTCTGAACTAAGGCGCTGCTTTCCCAGATAAAACTTCATTCTTTCTGTAGAGTTTGAAGATTTACATCACATTTGAAGGTTGAGAACACAACAATACATAATCACACTAAATAACAGAATATTCACCAGGTTCCGTTTTAGATACGGTAAACATGGCAACAGGGACAGCACGTTCACTTACAGGTGACCCCTGATCATCAAAAGTCGTTAAGTTATGAGGGTTGAAAATACCATGAACTTCTGCATTTGAAAACATTCCAAGTTTGACAGAGATGTACCTTGAGATGTGAGTAACATTCCTAATATTATAAGGGATGAAGCACTATGCTCAATGAATAATGATCAGTAAATAATGTTTCTTGAGATGTGAGTAACATTCCTAATATAGATATTCTTCATTTGAAAACATTCCAAGTTTGACAGAAATGTACCTTATGGTTCACAAGCAACAATGCATTGGCAACGCAGTCCTTTTTCTTTGACCATTGTATCACCAAGAATATCAGCCAGGCGTTTTGCTGTTGTCACTGCACATGACTTTTGCTCACCATAATCTGCTAAGGATTTCATTTTCTCATGGTGCTTGATTCTGCTATATAAATCAGTAGTTCACTATCGGCAATATCTTTTCCTTGATTCTGAAGAAAATATGTAGGGAAATCTATGAGCAAAAATGACCCAGTAGCAAATAAGAGAAATTAACAGCACCTATATGAAATTCTTCCTGTTTCAGTAAAGAGATAATCGAGATATATGACATACCTCGAGTAGAAATAAAGAAAAAAGAAAATAATATTCAATCTGTAATGTCCCAAGACACTCTAGAAGTTGGTAATATGCTCTTCCTTGAAGTGGGTAAAGATACAAAAGTGAAGAAACGCGAAGCCTTGTTTCCCAAATTAGCAAGGAAGATAACTACTAGATTAAAAGTCATTCACACAATCTCACACTAATCACAGCGCTTTGACAGAACTACGTAGATAGATGCTTAGATAGAGTGAGATCTTAGATCACGCGTGTACGTCCACTATCGATCTCTATGACTCAAACTATATATATGTCATCTCATATATCAGCACTTAGATCTATAATAGTATATTATATTGGATAGCTATTCATCAAGTATATATAGATATACTCTCTGTTGATGTGATTTGTCTAAGAGATCGAAGCACAATTGACTTCAGTGACTCTTGGCTCTGATCTCTTATAGGGTGGACTGGTCGACTCATGATAGCTGGCTACGGTGAGGCTAGACATTGCCAGCGTTAGGAGATGAATTACAGATTCGTAACCTATGAGCATTCTCTGTGACAAAGTAGTGTGATGAAGATCATCGCTCTGAATCTTGTGTGATAATGATGCATAGAGATAGTTCAAGATCAGAAGTCTTTCTGTTCTATCTGCGTATGTATCGCTTTCCGGCCTGTGACTCGGTTGTGCTCCGCGTGAGTCGACACGCTTGTATCGCTATCTCTTCAGCATAATGGTCTTTGTCTGTCATACACTCAGCACCTAGTCTTTGGAGGAATGTGTTGTATGAACGCTCTGGTTAGAGTCTTCATCAATATCACAGTCGTAATAATGATCAGTATGGTCGCAAAACACAAAACCTGTGAAAGAAATACAAATTCTGTCTATGATAGAGTTATGGCAACTTATGACTCCTAAAGCTGTAGTTAGTCAAGTACCTGGAATTCCTCTCACGCTTGCTCGTCTCCTGCATAACTGTAACGGTACTCTCGACACTAGAGGAGATATAAATGAGAGTATGCTCATCTTATGATGAGTTAAGAGATAACTATCGCCAACACAGAAACATGTAGATGTGTGCTGTCACACACACAGTCTTATTATGATATCTCAAAGGCATAATATATCGACCTATGCTCATCACACACTATTCGACACACATGATATCTGAGTTCGTTGGTAAATCCAAAAATTAGTACAATGCAGTGTAAAAAATCTCAAAGATGACTTACCAAACTTTCTGCAGGAAATGAGTTCGTCAAGGCTTATCATTCTCACGTCCATTTTTAACACACAGGATAACTATCACTTAGAAAGTCATTGATCTTTTAGTTTTAAATCCCTCAATTTACTCTGAGACTACTATCGACGTTTTTGTCACCTTATAACTTTTAATCATGTCGGATTCAAGTTTTTTTATCGTATAGTATAATGGTTAATGGTTCAATTTGTTTTTATTTCTGTAGATCGTTTTAAAATCATCTGTCGTTTTTTCTTTCTCGTTTTATCTCGTCAGTCAATTTGTAAGACAATAAGCAAAGAAACGAAGAAGATGAGCGCGAAACGGCGGATTGCAAGATTATGTAGAAGGCAGAGAAGATATTGTTATTTTATAAAAGCTCCATAATTTAGAGATATTGATCTGATGTAAAATTCGTTCGCTCAAAAATTTTTAAAGCCTACACGCAATGTTTGCATAGCTATGCTCCAGATGCCGGCCAGTGAATCAGAGCCTTGTTCTTCAGCAGTGAGAAAGCAAGTAATATCAAAAAGAGTGGTATGCTACAATAAGTTTTTACGTGCTTATCTTATGAAGGGTACAGAGGTCACAGTCTGTTATATGTATATTTATTGAGCCTAAATGACTGTGTGCGGATGTTTGGATATTCTATAGAAAAAATGATCAGATATTAAAGCAGCAAGCCATGTTGTGCAATATGTGAAAAGACGATAAACAAGAATGCAGCATGAGGGATAAAATGTGAGGATTTACCATATGCGAGAATCGAGATGTGACTAGCCTCCAGAAGTAAAAGTCAATGATGTTCTCAAATTTTTTTTGGAGGCACGTATAGTACAAAAGAAATGATGTCGTCTTCATAGTAATAGTTTAATGGATTTTGTAAGCTCAGAAGTGTCATCTCTCCTTCTTTTCCATAACCTTACTTCAGTAGTTTGTATTACTAATTAGCGTTAAGTTGCCTCTATCAGCAGTATGGTCTTCATGTGTAGAAAATTGCGCGACTGAAATGTATTGTTTGAGTCGGGTTACGATGACTTGATAGAAGAGTTTGACCAAAGCGTCTTGGAAGAAGTAAATGGTGACAGTGAGCTAGGTACATGTCATCAATAATAGTTACCGAGATCTAAGAACCAATAATTTCAATTTATCAAAATTTCTAATCAAAAAGATTTACTTTGTTCTCTCTACCACAGAGTAGCCAGCATCAGCAGGAGAGTCATGGCGCATTTTGTGAGCACGATCAGCATGTGCTGAAATAACAACTTCTGCGAATATAGAAAGTTGAATATATATGCCTGGCGTTATGCTTAATAGACGTCACGCTGAGAGAGTGATTTGTTGTCAAAAGCCAGAGACGTTGAATGAGCCTATAGTACTATTACCTTGATGATCCTCGTCTGAAGACGAGCTTAGTTGTCGTGATCGATCTATCTTCATGCCCACCACCTCCGCGAGAACTCACGTGGGCCGGGCTTAACGTTTCTGCTTGCATTTAAAGCAGAGTACGGTGTGTGTTACATGATATCTGAGAAATCCACTGCACCCAGCTACATCGCATTGCCAACGATGCCCTCCTCTCCATGTGTACAAATCGTATCAGCTGATAGAATAAGACTGTCGATTCAATAATTCACCACTTGTCTACTACTCTCAGCATTAGCGAACGGATTTAGAGCAAAGAGATACGTGACTTACGATTATGCGTAAGTCTCAGTTTAGTTTATTTACTTGCATATGTTTATTACTGCTTGGATGACTTTGATGTCTTGATGCAGTCATGCATAAGCATCTTTTCTTACTTCTTACCGAGTCCTTTATTAATGAGGACTGTGGAAGCGTTTATAGTTGTTTAACCCTCTCTCTTCTTGACCAGTAAGTTATGTGGTTTTTGTTTCTGATCGTAAGCATTTCAAACGTGTGTTATGATCTCAAGTTAAGAAGCATGTTGATGAAATTTTAGACTGTGATTTCTAGGTTGGATTTGTCTGAAATTTGGCACGAAACTACTGCTTTATATATAGCTGATTACTTCAATGTTGGGTTTTGCTTAATGATTGAGTTGCAGAAGTAAATTTCATAACTTTTATTTTGGTCTGGTCAGTTGATTTTGGAGAATGATAACTGCAGTTTCATAAATACCAAAAGGGGTGTTAAAGGCCATGCCTGATGATGCTGAGCCTCCTTCTAAGGAGAAGATCAATGAGCTGATCGAGAAAAGGTAAATTATTTTCCCTTTCCTATTTCTACTGTAATTTTTTCTTAAATCACCCTTTGATTTATGGTTACATGTACAGCGTATGATATCTTAGTGACATAGACAACGACAACGAGATGGAGCGTGAAATCCATCGTGGTTAAGTTGCTCATGCCAAGGATGTGGCCAAATATTTTGGAAAACCATGTTCTAAAAGCAAGGTTATAATTCTAAACATTGTAAATGACCAATATGATTATTAATGTTCTCTTATTCATCACATCCAACTAAGTTTCTGTACCGACAAGGAATTCAAACTGATCATGGATGTTTTTATATTTCATGCTCAAAATTCTCAAAAATGCCATAGAGAGGGGTATCCTTCTCATGCATCGCATGTGATGATTCCAATGTTGTCGGTGTCGTCAGGTTACAAACATATTACTCATTTTCTTCTTAAATTTCTTATTACTAAATTCACCAAAGGAAGTAGATGAGAGTGAACTTAATTTAGTCTTTTATTTCCAGGTTTCTGCTGATCAAAGAGAGATTGGCGAGGTCCGTTGAGAGGTTGATCAGTCTAGCGACATAATCAGAGAGAGTAGAAGAACCATGATGGAGACAAAAGATCTTGGTGTCTCAGTTCTTCAAGATCTTAGCCAGCACCAACAATATTTCCTTGACTAGCATTGCAGGTATGGACTGGTACCAGACATTACATTTATCTAACATAAAATACTCTATTCGGACTATAGTATCAAAACCATAAAAGATCAAAGACTATTTACTCATATACCTTTTACTCATTAGGTGCAAGTGCATGACCATATACCTTTCGTATGTGATTGCAGCTTCATGGTGTGGATGAGGATGAGGTTTTCAAGGCTATCTCTTTCCCCCTTTGTTGTTCTTGGTGTGATTTCCCACACTGCTGCATAAATGTTTATATGGTCCTCCTCCTTTGTACTACAATATATCACCTTTTCTTTAATGTTCTTTAATGTGTTAATGTCTGAAACATTTTGCCTAGAAAGAAATTTCGTCTCCTTAAGTACTCTCTACTGGTACCGATTTAGTTGCATCTCTTGTGTTTCAATCAAAAACAAAGTTGGAGAGAAAGCATCAGCAACAGCAAACACAAACACAACTTTCTGAACATAAATCCAACAGCAGAAAAAACAAAGTGAATGGGTCCACATCAACAGAAGCAGCATTAGTGGTTGCTAAAAGACCTGACTCTGGTGGTCAACAACGTTGAGATCTCTCCAAACCCTTCAAAGGAAATTGCTCGAATGATCAAAAAGAAATTCGTTGAGAATGAGCAGAGTGGCTTCTCTGGTTTTGTCCCTGCTTTGATGGTAGGAAGAACATTTACAGCCCTATGGAGTTCAAGAAGATAGGCTTGCGTTCTTTGCTAACCTCCTTGTCCCATCCTGCAATACTTTCGTGAGAAGCTACATCAGTAGAAGATTAATAAACTGTTTAGGGTTAGCATGAGGCTCGTGTCCAAATGTGATGGGAAGGAACAGAGAAAGGAATGTGAAAACTGGGCTCCTCTACCTCGAGAATACATTCATGTTCTTGATGTGAACTTGAGGGAGAATCCAATAGAGAAGTGTACATTGATTGGAAGATCCTCATTATTAAATACTCTATAAATTAGACATCTCATCATCATTTAAACTTTTTTATACAGATTTTCCTTAAATTTTCATCTTCTTCTTCTTTACATTAAACCTATTAAAAATTTTTAGCAACCCATCTTTTCTAATATATATTCCAGTTTCAATCACACGAAATTTGTAACATCTATTTTTTGTCAAAAATAATAATTTGATTAAAATACAAATATAATTAAAAATATTAACATCTATTTTCAGTTTTTTATCAAACCCAAAATGAAAATAAATAAAAATGAATCGAGGGATTTTTTTCCACCAAGCTTTTTAAAAAGCTTTCTTATTAAAATATATTTTTATTACAAAAAGTATGAACTAAAAAGAAAATAAATTACAGTAGCTCAACAAATTTCCTAATAGGTTCAGAAATAGACAAACCAATAACAATAAACCCATAAATGGTCCTAACCGAAAGTACTCAACTCTAACTTCCATCACTGAAGCCAATGTGACGACAAGAACTCTTTTCCAGACGGTCTTACGGCTATGTCAGAAGAATGATGAGAAACAAATGGATTGTTACTTCAGTGATCATTGCTCTGAGTTCACAATCATCTTGATCATCTCATTTGAAATTTCTCACTAATATACTCCACAGTTTACAAATTTTGACAAAAGTGAATGATAATTTATTTAGATGAAAACATTTTAAAAATAAAATATGTTAATTTACTAATTTAACTATTTTCCAATTTTAAGTCATATAATACTTATATTTTAATATAAGAAATACTATAATTATAAAAAATTAAAATATCTTAGTTTTTGTTTTTATAATAACATTAATTAACATTACATTAAAATAGAGGATTTGAACAAATATTTAAAAAATTTCAAATAACAAGAGATTTTAATAAACCCTAAAATCTTCTAAGAATTCTAATTCAATACATCTTTTATGTTTCATAAATCTTGGACAAACAAAATCAAATAAAAATAAATCCCAACTTTGTTTTAAAAAAAAACCACTAAATTTAAGATTATTATACCAAAAAATGATAAAAGATCACAACTAATGATTAATACAATAATCAATATAATTAGTTAAGAAATTATAAAAGAAAATGAGGGTAACTACAATAATGATTAATAATTAATCAAAACAAATATTTTATAAAAGGAGGTTAGAGAAATAAAATAAAATGTGATAACCAAAAAATAGCAAATACTTTAATGAAAATACATAATATAACTATCATCTATTGAAAAATTAAGTCAATAAATAATAATTCAGTAAAAATACATAAATTCCATCCAAAGATATATAAACTTCAAGAATAGAAAGGAAAATATCATAAAAACAAATAAATAAAATCCATTTACGATATTATTTTTTCATCTTTCATCACCTTGAGAAACGGAAAAAAAAATCACAGATATTTTTTTGTTATGTGATTACCAAACTCAATTTTAAAATAATTAAGAATAAAATGATATGATAACACAAACGGATGCCACTACATCCTCTCACTCCCGAACACCATGCACACATAGCCACTATATGCTCTATCCTTTGATCCTAAGACTGCACGTGAAACTTACCCTCTGGTAAGGAATCTAACCACTAATATCAACCGGCCAAATACCAATCAACCAGATATATCTATTAAATAAATAACTTAGATGAGAAATCTATTGTGTTCAACCATATATACAAAACATCAAAATATTCAAAAACCAAATTCAAAGTTTATATCAAAATTCTAAGACAATCTGCGCGTAGCGTGGACAAACCACTAGTATTATACTATTATTATATACGGTAGATTCAAAGATGAACGTGGTGTTAGTAACCGTGAAATATGTAATGTTAATAAAAATTAAAATTAGATATTACTTTTTTATAAAAATAAAGAATTATTTCCCGAACGGGCCAAATACTAGTTTGTATATTTTTGGAAAGCCTCGACAACAAGGCCTCGTATGGGCCTCAAAATTTATTCATAAGAAATCGGCCACTGTTATCTTCAATTCGACGCGCTATAACTCCAATTATAAGGGACTTTATTCTTATTTACCCTACAACCTCATCAAACAATTCTAATATATCCCATCATAATACTTAATTTATTTTCATTTTCTTTTAAATCAAAAACGTGGCTAAAGACATAAGAACCCTTAATGATTTATCCTAACTACAGACCCAACCTAATTTAATCCACCCACCCAAACACAACCGGATCTAAATCCATCAATCTAACCTAACTCACGGTCGGAACCTCACGGTCTCTCTTTTCTTTGATGTTCTCTCTTTCATTATTTCTTCTTCTTCTTCTGTTTATTTTTTGTGCTCATACTATTTTTCTTCTCTTTCTTAGAACCTCTTTTTCTTTTCTCCTTTTTACTTCTTCACTGATTTTCTTTAGATTTATATCTTTTTACCCCGTTTAAGTCTCTCTCTCTCTAATCAGAATCCTCTAATTTTTTTTACTGAGAAAATAGATGTTAAAGTGATATATTTCGGTGAATTTGAGGTTGTTCTGGATCCATTCAAGAAACCCAAAAATATAGAAAGGTGGACCAAGACGAGATTATGTGTGTTGGTAGCAGAAACACGATAACTGAAACAAGATTCGGGTGTCCCTTTTCAAAAAAAAAGAGAAAGATTCGGGTGTCCATTATTGGCGAATCTCACATCTGAACAAGCAGTGCATCTAGTTTTTCGCACTCCTCCTTTCCCTCCGAGCATATAGTACTTTCGTCTCATGCCGGAGACCATCTCATCCGACACCATCTCCGTTGGGCTAGTTACTGATTTCAGTGAACCCACAAATCAAAGGAGAAGCTTTTATATTATTGGTTATTTTGTATTCAAATATGTAATTTTTATATTATATATTTAACTTTTATAAAAATTTACTAAATTCAACAAATTTGGGTAATTAAATTATTAGGTCTTTGCGTGGTGAAAAAATTTGTACTCCTCACATCTAAGCGACAAAGCAAACTTTTTCAAGAGGAAGTACAAACTATTGAAACATGTCTGATACAAATAATAATAAAAAACTATTGAACAATTTGTTTTTTTTGTCGGTTTTGTACAATTTGATTTATTAGGTATCAGGAGGACAAATAAAAATTCCAACAACATGTCTAAAAGTGTAAATATATATATAAAATAATTGTTGTAAAATTATCAAAATCTTTTCATTTTAATAATGTATCTGCACTATACAAAAAGGTTTTTGTTGGACTTTGTATTTGATTATGAAGAATTTCAATATTTGAATTTTATAAACCTTTACTAGACTGAAACATATTTGGATACTTAAATTATTACTTATTATTTGGTGATTTTTTATACTACTAAATGTATTAAGTATTACTAACACAAAATAATTTATTAAAGGATATTTAAATAAAAATTTAACAAAAAACATGTCTAAAAAGTGTTCAAATTTTTTAACCCAAAACAAATGTCTAAAACGTGTTAAAAAGAAGAGAACACATGTTTGAGTATTTACACTTAGTAGTACTCAAGCTAATAGTAATATTTCCTTCTTCATAGTAATATTTTTGTAAATTACAACAATTTTTAGTAATACAATATCAAAAAATCAAATTTATTAGTAATACAATTTATTTAGATGGTTTTATATTGTATATAACACATTGGCAGAAAAAGTTTCAGAAAATATTATTTTCTATTATTCATCTCATTATAGCTTTCCCATCAAGATGTTAGTATAGAAGTATAAGGATGTTTTTCTATGAAAATGAGAAGTTTACAATCAACTTGAGAAATTAAGAGTTTTTTATGTCCAATTTGAAAAATAAACACATATATGGATATATTATCGTGTAATATATAAGATGCAACTTCTAAATAATTAATAAGATGCAAATTAAGGTTCTTAGAAATATGTCTAATACATAGTAGTTTCCAGGTATACCAAAGTAGTTCAAAATAGTTCAAGGTAGTTTCTAATAGTTCATATTAGACATAGTAGTTCCAAGTAGTTCATAGTAAATTTTCAATACACTAATAGTACGAGGAAGTACTTAGTAGTTCATATGACACATTGTAGTTCTAAAAATAAAAACTCTCTTTTTGCCGATCACCGTCTATATCATCTATGTCATTGTTGATCTCCACATGTAGAACACTTCTACATTTCTCATTATTCACTTGCATGCATTAGATAACCCAAAGATGTAACATCTTCCACATATGTCTTCATTTACTAGTGTGTGAATTTCATCTTCTTCTGAGATCCATCTTATCTCAGCCCCATCCTTGATGTAACTTCCCTCGTAGTCAAAACATATGATTGTAACAGGAGAGACCATAGATTTCTCTAAAAAATAGATTTATGATTAGTTTTAACAATTTAAAGAATCAAAGTTGTTCAAGAACTTTGCTACATAGTCGATCCAGTAATACTAGTAATACGTTTCACTTTAGTAATACTAGTAATTCCAGTAGATCGTTGAAATTTTTGTTTTCTCAATTTAACTCTTTAAACTGACTATAAAAGTGTTATACAACTCACAATATCGTCTACCAACATTGTAATGTATTATTTTGCTTCAAAACAATACAAAATAATCATAAATTTACAAAATAGTCATTCAACGTCATTTTCATATTTGTTTTATACTAATATACGTAAAACTTTAGTTTTTCATCAATTTAAGTGTTTTAAGCGACCAAGAATGTGTAACACAACACACATATTATCTAATACCATTTTAATGTTTTTTCCATTCAAAACGTTGTTAAATATAGAAAAATATACATAATCTTCTTTAAACATCAAATATATATTTGCTTAAAAACTCAGGATTTTAAGAGTAATCTTTGATATTTTGTATTAACCATAATACATATAGCTTAAATACTACATTCCTACAAAAATTTCAAGAAAAAATACTAGTAAATTACCTCAATAATTACTTTCAAAATCGTTATAATAGAGTTTGTAAAAAGAAGAAGGCTCAGTGTGATTAGAGAATAGAAAGAAAACAGACAATTGTCATAAGGAGAGAGGTGTTTAGGAGTGGAAACTAAATTTAAATTTATGGATTTATTTAATGAGAGCAGAGGTCTGTGTCACATTAAAATAATAGAAAAATGTGGGGTTTACGATTTGTTTTAATAATATAAAGAAAATAGAAGAAGGTGGGGTTGACAGATTTGATGAAAACTAATATAAAAAGAAAGGGTAATAAGGAAACGGGGAAAATGGTGGGGTAGTTAGAAAAAAGATGGGGTAGTAAGAATAGCTTTTTTGAAAATGGGTTAATTTAGAATCTTAGATTACTATAAGAGGTCCTTTATTTTTCTTTTGCGTCTAACCCTTCTCCCTCTTAGCTACCATACGCCGCAACAACACCGCCGTGAACCCCACGAGGAAATCTCAATCCGAAGATACTATGTCGACCAACGAACCCCAGCACGGGAACAGAGACGTGGAAGAGACCGGAAATAACGAGGATGGGGATACTCCAATCGTTAGGCTTGAGGAGATTACCGTTACTACCGGTGAGAAAGACGACGCCCGCGATCTGTAAGTGTATTCTTCAACTCAGTTGCGATGGAGATCTGATCGAGTTTTTCTAGGGTTTAAATTCAATTGCTTGAGCCATGGTCTTGATTGAAAATTTTGTTTGTGAATCGAAGGATATCGAATCAGTGCGAGATGATGACTTGCGATTTGCAAGGAGAGTCTTCAAGAGTGATCATCCCAAATTTGATGTAAGTGTTAAACTATATTGATAGTTTTTTTCTCTTTAGTTAAGGGTTAGGGTCTTGTAACCTGAATCTATTTGATTTTTCCTAAATTGATAATTTTTCTCCTTAGCTAGGGTCATGTAACCTGAATTGATTTTGATATGTTAACCTGAAATCGGTTTTTTTTTTTTTTTTCCTTACTTAGGGTTTTGATTTACCACTTGATGTTCCACTATCATCTCGTAAACATCGGTTGAGACACGTTGAATACGGATACCACCGCACCTATGTTACCGTTTATGCCCGGCTGGGGCTTCATCGTTACAACCTCTTGGAGGTAATAATCCTGTTTTGAATCTTTTTACATTACTTTTTATCAGTTTCGTTTCTTATACATTGATATTATTATGCTTCAGGGAACTGACTACAAGTTCTATTGCTTGACGAGTTACAACATGGGATTGAATGCTGGTGCTGCCCCTTACTACATTTCCCTGGTTGCAGTCGATCCACGATCCAATGCGATGTTGCGTTTCCATACTCTTGTTCGTGAAAACCGCATTTGCTGTTTAGATGTCTCGGTCCAAATAGCTAGACCCCAAGGTTCAAGGGAGCCTCCTCGACTTTGCCGACCAACCTACACATGTAGTCCTCTGCCTCGTTGGCCCTCCTCGACGATGATTGCTCAGCAATTTTACATGGTAAACACAATTGAATTAACATTATTACACAATTTTGATTTCCCCTTATTCATGTATTCTATTGTTTTTTTTTTTTTTTTTTTTTTTTTGTAGTTGAATGAACAAGAGATCCGATACACTGATTGGGTTCAAGTGTATTTGAATCTTGCACATTGTACCTGTGATAGGGGTATCACTAATGTAAGTTTTTGTTTTATTGCATTGTTTTTGTTTAATTAATTATTGCGGATCATGAAATTACATTCTCTTTTGCAGAGCAAGCTCTATGATTTTGACATTGTGCAAGTCGCAATTCAAAGTCTCAGAGATGAGGAGCCGCCGAGCCTCAACTCCAAGAGCGCTGTCGTTTACATGGTGTACAAAGACTTGGCCAAGGCTCGGCTTGGTAAGCCGTCATATCGCAGAGCCATCATAAGACGCGTCTACGATGAGTCTTCAGGGTCATTGACTTTCCAGGGTAAGCATTGGAGCCCCTTCGAGGAGAAGGAGAAGAAGAGATATAAGAAGAGATATGCGCTCCTCAAGAAACGCTTAGGTCCTTTCCGAGCTTGGCGTTTGGGCCTCGATGTCTACAGGAAACGTGGCATCTGCTCTTCGTGCACCCGTTGATTAGTGATTTATCTGAGTACTAGTATTATGTTAGTTTGTGCTTTTAGTGTGTTAAGTGGATTTGTCTTGGTGATGCTGATTATCTCAGTACTTATGTCTGACTTATTTTAGTTGACTTTGTTATGCATTCACCTATTTTGTTATATATTATGTCATCTATTACCCAACCCGAACCCAAACAGTTATCCGAACGTCTACCCTAGTGATGAGAGATTACATTCTTTTCCTTTAGAGGTCGGTTATCCAGTTGAAGCTCCGAGCTGGGTTGGACACTGCTACTGTTAGGAAGAAGCCTGCTTGATTGTCATGGTTAGAGAAGACGAGGCCATGGAGGGCTTTTCTGCTGTATGGGCCTCATGGAACTGGGAAGTCGTACTTGGCCAAGGCTGTTGCTACTAAAGCAGACTCCCACGTACTTGGCCAAGGCTGTTGCTACTAAAGCAGACTCCACGTTTTTCAGGTAACATATGTCTCTCCAAGATTGTTGTTCTTCATAATGTTTGAATGATTGTCGTAAGATATATAAGATTCCCTTGGCGCAGTCTCAGATATCTTCTGCGATAGATATAGTTATGTAGTTTAAATGGATTTTATAAGAGGAACTCTATATTGGGAAGTCATGAAGATCTTTGGGGTTTAACGCGCTTGGCTTTCTTGTTTAATACCTTACCTTACCCTGGGAGAAGTTTATACTTTGATCAGTGTTCTATTACTATGTTTTAAGACGTATCAAAGCAGAGCTTCTTGGTGCAGATGCAGGTGAAAAGGCTAATAGAAATATGCCATTTGAAAATGAATTATTAGCAGAGACTTGACTTTGCACTCTCCCTATCTCTCTTTTATTTTAGGGTGTTGGACACAATGATGAGAAAGTCTTGTACTGGGGAGCAACAAATACACCGTATGCTCTTGATCAGGTGAAACACTTTACAGAGCATGGTTCTTCGAGTTTATTGCCACTTCACAATAGAACTGAAAACTAAGTGTTGATTGTAGGCTATTCGGCGACGTTTTGATAAGCGTATCTACAATCTCTCTACCGGATGTGAAGGCTCGGCAGCACATGTTTAAAGTAACATTCATCAAAAGTAAAATCATTTAGGTTGGCAAAATCCTCTTCTTTTTTTTTTTTGCCTAATGATGCTCGTGTATGATACAGGTGCACCTGGGAGATACTCCTCATAATTTGAATGAATCTGATTTTGAATATTTAGCTCGCAAGACAGAGGGATTTTCTGGTTCAGATGTGGCTGTTTGTGTATGTGGCTTGGCCTGAGTTGTTATTACTAGCCATAGAAAATGAATTTCTTTATTCTGAATGGTTTCTACTCTATGGCAGGTGAAGGATGTTCTGTTTGAACCTGTTAGAAAAACCCAAGATGCCATGTTCTTTCCAAAGTCACCTGATGGGACGTGGATGCCATGTGGGCCTAAAACAACCTGGTGCCATTCAGATTACAATGCAGGATTTAGCAGAAAAAGGGCTCGCAGAAAAGGTATGCATGCAGTTTATGCTTGAAGCTGTTTTTTAGTGATGATAGACAATAGAAAATTCTAATGGAGAGTATGCAAAAGAGCTTATCCTTCTTTCTTTTTTGTTTTGGACTTGAAACAGATTATACCACCGCCTATCTCAAGAACAGATTTTGAGAAGGTATTAGCAAGACTGCGACCAACAGTGAGCAAGTCTGATCTTGAGGTCCATGAGAGATTCACAAAAGAATTTGGAGAGGAAGGTTGATGATCTTGAGGTCCATGAGCAAGTCTCTAGTGTCAGGAGAATCTCTTTCTCCTGGTTATGTGTGTTCTAATCTGAACAAATCGACTCTTGTTTCATCCACATCATTGAATCTTCTTTATTCTAAGTTCTAACCGTATAAATTATTTCAGATAAGAATCTCGCTCTTGGTATATAATATAATACAATGAATTATATTGTCATATACTTTTATTAGAAGACCAATGAATGAGCCAAGATTGCAATTCACGTCTGCAATGAGTCTGTTGCTTACAAATGCAATTAAAACAATACTTTTAGCCCACAACATCATTTTGAATCATTTAGTGTGTAAATTAAAATCTATGGCTTATGAATGATGTCTTACGGTATTGGTTTGCCAGCTTCCGGTGGGATCTAAAATCCAGGATGTGCATTCTTCTAACAGTTTAAACTTCTGGCGCTTTGCTATATATCCAAGAAAATCTTCATCCTCTTGAGGAACTCAGACCCGCTCTCCTTGCATCTAAAGGATCCAGAACACTCGCACTGCTCTGTCAAATGAGCCGCTTTCACCTGATTGCACCTACTGCAAACTAGATCCTGCATGCGGTACATTCTTTCTCTCTGTCTCACCATCTGGAGAAGACAATTCTCCATCTGCTCTCTGTCATATATCTTCCCACATTGTTAATCTACGCATGACCATTCTTTCTCTGTTAATAGAGCTGGGTCTCTGCCTATATCTAGGTCTCTGTAGGCATCACAGTTGCTGCAACAAGAAAAAAAAAAGAAAACAGTACAACAGAACTCAGTCAAGTAATTGAAACACAATAGGTATGCCTTTGGGAGTGAGATAAAGGTACTACTAATCTTTTCTTTTCTGGGATTTTGGGGGGGGGGGGGGGGGTCTAAGCCAAGTTTGGTTTCTTTTAATGTGACTAAACCCATCCTGGGTGTTTGCAAACAGACTACGTTTTTTGCTATAATGACTCACAAGGGTATGCCATGAAAAGCAGGGAATTAGCAGGGATTTCGGGTTTTCCAATTAAGCTAGTGGTCATAAGAAAACCAAGTAAAGCTATTTATCTATTAACTAGATGTAGCAAGTCACCACAATGCATATTGGAATCACGAAAAATGAGCATATCTTTTTGGTCAAGTAATACCTGCAAGCCACATTAGGCATGATAAAGGACTGGCCCAGGATCAAGAAATTCGGCTTCAGCAGCATATTCTCTTACGTTAATGTACTTCAACAGATTCTTTCTCATTAACTATAGGGAAAAAACTATGTCAGCAAGATTTTATGTCAAGAGGAAAAACATGTGAAGACAATAGTCAACAACAATATGAAAATACCTAGTTTCACGAAAAAAGCATACTGCAGAAACCTGTAGGCAATAGAGCCGAAAAAAGAGTTGCATGAAAAAAAAAGAATCACGCAGAGATGCAAGGAGAAATTAATATAGTTTGCTGCATTTAATAGCACCAACTAATTTTTACCACAAATCATTAACTGTCTGTCACTTACCTTGTGAAGCATGAGATGAAGAACTGGATCATGAAGCTTCGAGCAAGGGCTACAATATGAAATTACTGATTGGTATTTAATGAGTTGAGAATAAAGCGAATATGTACAGGATGTGACGTAATAATACCTGCAGAGCCACCAAGACAAACGTTACAAAATGGAATCAGCATATCTATTGCGTGATTTACACACATCAGTCAAGCAACTGTGAATCAATTGTTTAGGACTCGAAATGCTTGAGCACATCCAGTGGTCTCATCAAAACTGGCGTTAACGTTCGACCTACTTCCTCTAGAATTCCCATTCTGTTCAAATCCCAAAAAGTCACCTTCTTCCATCTCACTCACCAGGTTGCTTTTCAGAAGGGCATTAACATCCAAGTGATGGATCTGCACGATGCATGTTAAATTAGAAAAAAAACAATCCAAAAAAAAAAGAAAGAAAAGATTAAAGCAAAAAAGTTATGACCTTTAACTCCACAGAAACTTTTCTATACGCTCCAGGATATACCAAACTTGTCTGCAGCACCTGTAACAAAAGAAGCTTCCCAGTTAACACGGAGGTGGGCGAAAGTCGTGACAAAGCTGAAAGCCCACACAAACTAAAAGGCAAAAAGGAAAAATCATTTGACATACCTCATCATCAAAGAATGTCTCTTCATTGTTTAGACCACCAAGGTCTGGAACACCATTATCTAACACCCAACGAACCTGTTATACGAATAAAAAAAAAAATCAATGATATGGAAAATTACATGATTACTAACATGTAAAACAACAAACACAAATACACCAATAACATTAAAATCACCAATTATAATATATGCCAAATAATTACTTATATTTTCTTTTTATAAAAATATCAAAACTTTCAAAAATTATTTCTTAAAAATAAAATAGAAGTCAATATAGAAATAAGGTAAACTAAGAAATTACTAATCACTAAGAAGGTCAACTTTTAATAGTACTAACGTTTTAAAATATGTATAATTATTAGAAAACATTTTTAAAAATGTTTTAAAATATATATAATTATTAGAAAACGTTTTAAATATATATATACATATATGTATAAGTATAAGAAAACGTTTTTTTTAAAAAAATTTATATAAATATTTTAACTTTAAAATTCCAAAAACAAGAAAATAAACTAACATTCACAAAAACACAATCAAAACTAATGTAAATCACAACCTAACAACACAAATCTAAGATCTAATTCCTAAAACTATCCATTCTAACCAAAGACCCTAAATTTGAAACCTAAAATCCCTAAACCTAACTTCCAAATTCTCAAAAAACAATTAATAAGAAGAGGGATTAGATACTTACATGATTTGGGATAGAAGTATGAGAGATTTGGGGGATTTTGAGCCGAAATCGGAGAGAAAAGAAGAAGAAATCGCGGAGAAGAAGAAGAGACCCGAGAGGAAGAGAAGAGAAATGGAGAAGGAAGAAGAAAGAGGAAATATAATTAAAACAAAACCGACGGATAAGTGCCGTCGGGATTCCGTCGGTTTTTTATTTATTTAAAATTCAATTTTTTTTGTTCCCGGTAAACAAATTCCCGACGGCATTCCGACCAAATAGTGTCCGTCAGTAAAAAAGCCGTCGGGAGTTTGTCGGGATATTGTACTTCGCGAGGCTGACAAGTCCCAAAGCAAATAATATGTCCTTTCCGTCGGGAATCCGTCGGGAATTCCCGACGGATTCCCGACGGAAAGGACATATTATTTGCTTTACAATTTTTTTAACTTTTCCGTCGGAAATCCATCGGGAATTCCCGACGGATTCCCGACGGAAAGGACATATTATTTGCTTTACAATTTTTTTACGTTTCCGTCGGAAATCCGTCGGTAATTCCCGACGGATTTCCGACGGCCTTTGGCATTTTATAGTTTGGGGTTTCATAATATTGTGGATAACTTCATTATATGATAATCTCTGTATATTAATGATTTAGAGGGACTATAACCATTAAAATATTTAAAATAATACCGATTACACAAAGCACTTATTGTGAAAGTAGATTTCCGCAATGTATGTCTTTAAATGTATAAGTGTTAAGGTGATATATAAAGAATATGTCGATGTTCTTCGTTATAATTTTTTAGATGAAAATTTCATTCCTTGTGAATAAATATCCTATTACACACTTAAGAAGTGTCATTTCGACATTTTCCGTATCCAAAAAATGACAAAATTAGGCATTTACTCAATGAAATTAGACGGCCGTCGGAAATCCATCGGGAATTACCGACGGATTCCCGACGGACTTGCATATGTCTGTCGGGAATCCGTCGGGAATTCCCGATGAATTTCCGACGGCCGTCTAATTTCATTGTGAAACCTCAAATTGTCGGGAATCCGTCGGTATTTTTCCGACGAATTCCTGACGGAGCCAGTTTCCATCGGGAATTACTGACGGAATTCTGACGGATTCCCGATCATGTCCAACGGTAACAAAAATCGTCAAGATTTCGTCGGATTTCTGTCGGTATTTCCCGACGGAAGAGATGTTGTCGGAATTTCGTCGGTTTTTTTTGACGAAATTCTGACGAAAAAAAAATTACCATTTCGTCAGGTAGCCGTCGGAATGTCGTCGGTATATTCCGACGGCCGCGCTCTCCGTCGGAATGTCCGTCGGGAATTGCCCTCTTTCTTGTAGTGTTATAAGCATTCAAAACACATGATTTTAAATCTTCACGTTGAGTTCAAAATATAATTAAAATATACCTAAACATCTTATTTTAATATAATAGTATGTTTAATATATTAAAACAGATCAAGTTATATAATATACGCTATAGGTTATTGAAATCGTCCACATATGATGTTAAACGACTAATGATAATATGACAAATCATCTTCTAATTTATTATCTTTAAATATCAATATTACCAAAAATTATTTATTTCAAAATAAAATAGAAATCAATATCAAATATGGTAAAATTACAAAAGTAAAAACATTACATAATTTAACTTAATACATAACTGATTTTAAATATATTATATTTTTTTAAAATGTTAATATTTCCAAAATTATATTAAAACGAAATTAGTGTTCCATATATAATTTAAACTAACAAAATAAATATTAATATTTTACAACTTGCTTAAATATATTAATTGCTAAAGTAAAAAGGAAAATCAAAAGTAAATCATAATATTAACAAAAATTATTGCCTTCTTAATACATAACTGATTTTTCAAAAATATAAAAATGTTAATATTTCAAAAATTATATTAAAAAGTAATTAGTGTTCCATATATAATTTAAACTAAAAAAATAATATTAATATTTTTACAACTTGCTTAAAATGTTAATTTTAAAGTAAAAAGAAAATCAAAAGTAAATTGTAATATTAACAAAACATTATTGTCTCTTAAGTATAATAAAAATGTTTAGTAATATTAGTATTTACAACTTGCTTAAAAAATGTTAATTTTTAAAGTAAAAAGGAAAATCTAAAGTAAATTTTAATTTCGTTTTTAATATAATTTTAGAAATATTAACATTTAAAAAATATAATAATTCGTCATATTTTCGAAAATCAGTTATGTATTAAGTTAAATTATATAATGGTTTTACTTTTGTAATTTTACCATATTTGAAATTGATTTCTATTTTATTTTGAAATGAACAATTTCTGGTAATATTGACCATTTTAAGATAATAAATTATGTCAAAATACAAATTATGTCTTTTTAAGTATAATAAATCCAAAGTATCATTCTATACCAAAATAAAATGGAAAATTTATGTTAAATAACAAAAACTAAAACTTTTAAAAATGGAAATTCACTTAATATATAAAATAAGAAACTTTCTAATATATGAAGTATTGGGGTGACTATAAACATTTGTCTAAACATCAAAAGGTTTTCAAGATTTACTTTGACAAAGAGAGAGATTGAAAAAGAAAAAAATATTTTATACAATGGTTGCTTGTGTTTCTTTTTTGGTTTTCGATGATCTTACAAAAAGATTTAATAAGAATGAATTTCATTCTAAAGTGGTTCACTTTTGGGAAGCACGTAACCATCACCAAGCACGTAACATCACTATATATAATGTAAGCAAATGTTAATTTACATACATCCTAAAGCGTGAAAGCTTTAACCCAAAAGATTCATTTAAACTCACAGATGTTTCTTCTTTTCTCGAGTGGATTTGCTCTTCCTTAAGCCTCAGATGCGCAACGGGCTGTCGTTGGTTCACGTTAACCATTGAGGTGTTTGTGTAGATTGTTATTTGGTCTTAACTGATGGCTGCTGATTCTAGCAGCTGGAACGTCATGGTTTATGTTAAATTTATTCTTAGAAAATCGGTGTTATATTATGTGTGATTTTGTTTTTGAATAATTTATATTTATATAAAAGTTGAGATTATAAGCCATTATGAGCGTTCACATAAAATGTTAAACGACCAATTAAAATATGACAAGTCATAATTTTAATTTTTCTTATTATAATAGTGTCAACATGCTAAAAAATATATATTTCAAAAAATTATACACCCATATTCAAATAAGGTTAATAAGAAAAAACAAAATATAATAAATATATTAACTTAATATCTATGATAAATTTCGAAATTTAACATAAATTAACTAACAAAATAGTAATTATTTTAAAAATTCAAGACTTTCAAATAATTATAACTTTATAAATTTAAACACATATTTAGTCGACAAAAAACACATGATTTAAAATTTTTTGGCTATATGCTATTAGGATATTAGCAAAAAAATGTTATATTTAAGTTCAGGGCTATTAGTCATTAAAAATGTCCATATATTATTTTAAAACCACATGTTTAAAATGCTATATAGGTTAAAATTGTTGGAATTATTGCATTTTAAAATAATTATCATTGTTGTTAGTTATTTTTATGATTTTCGAAAATATATAGTACATTAAGTTAAATTATATATAATTTTTTTATTGTAAGTCTACTATATTTTATATTGATTTATATTTAATTTGAAATGAACGGGTTTTGGTAATATTGACATTTTAAAAATAGTAAATTTTAAAAGTAATTTGTCATAATATGATTTAATTGGGTTTGCCCACTACTATGTTGTGTATTGTAGACTGAATCTTCAATAAAAATACGTTTGCCCGCCAAAAAAGAAAAGAATATAAAATTTTCCACTATATTTTGATAAAGCTATATATATGCCTCATCATATGAGAATACAAATCATCAATCAATAAAGAGTTGTTCTAGAAAATCTTATTCCAACGAAGGAAATGTGGCCGCCGCCTCTTTTCGCGTGGCGTGCGCGAAAAGTTTTGTCTGACGGAAGACATGACATTCTAGTGTAATTGCAATTTTGTTAATGTTGCGATATGACCATTTTCTAGTGTCTGTGTCCCAAAATATGCAAAAAATTATAAATTAGGTTCTCTAATTTCAAACAAATGCAGTTTAAACTTAATTACGATAAAAAATGTTTTATGTTATATTTGTTTACAAAGATTCATTTTTCATTAAATTTAAAGACATTTCAAGAAAAATACTCGACATAGAATTGACAAACCAATTACAATGTACAT
>CAJHQP010004865.1:0-50917 GCA_905132765.1 Moricandia arvensis | reverse complement strand
GCAATGAGAGTGTATGATATTGTCTGACTGTAACCCACGTCACGTATTGTGATCCGTTTACTTCATATCTGAACCAATATTTCTAGTTATGTGTTTTTTACTATCGATCTATCGTGGTGCCTTGTTTTACACAAAAATGTCAAAGTGCTCTTTTGTGAGATGTTGTTTTGCTCCCATTGATGGATTCGTCACTATTACCAGCTTGGAGGAATTAAGCTTATCCTAAAGCCTTACTTTATTGCCCTCGAAAATGTGTTTTACAGATTCTCTCTAATAGTTCCATTGAGTGTTCTCAATTAATTCATCTTATGGCTCGATTGGTATGTACCTATGAGTTCAGTCTTTGTCATACTTTTTTTGTAGGATTATTTTTTAGAATTGTCTTCGGTGTTGTCTGTATGTGTGTAGTGAGCTTCTGTCTTTTTGTGTTTGCTTACTACCGTCTCAGTTACCAGTTTTTGTTTGTGGGTAGAATACATGTTTTTGGTATGTTGGGTTGTCTCATCTTTGTTTCTGTCTCGTGAGCTGTGTTAATTCGAGATAACTAGGTGTAGTGGTTGGATTGTGATACAGTGTTTTGATTATTTAGGAGTGATGACTAACTGTCGGTGGTTTTAACTCTTAGTGATTTGTTCTCTTTGTAGCTGAGGACTCATTATTGTATTGGTAGTAGTGGTTTCTGCTGTATCACATCAAGGTACTAATTGGGTAATTGGCTGCGTGGCATAGGGGGGGGGACTGTAATTACTGGTCTAAGAATTGCAGGTTTTTATCTGGACTATGTTATTTGTTCGTTGTACCGCTGTTGTGTTAGAACTTATGAGAATATCCTATTCCTATCTACTTTAGTTTAATGCTTGGAGCTTTATGCTGTACTTTTCGATTGCGTTTTTCTGGAAGTCGTGGGGCTATTTTGGTATTATGGCAGTATGGTGTGGGGTGTCGTGTTTTAACAGGATTGTCTCTTTTGATTGGTGCGGTCCATATAGCTATAAGGTAGTCCGTAGGTATGTTGAAATGGCTTCTAGAACCCTGTGCTGCTGTATATTTTTTGGTACTGTGGCAGTTGAGGTGGGTTCGTGTGTTTTTATTCTGTGGGTGGACCATGAAGTATCTGGAGGTAGTATCGGTGTGGCTATCTTGAATGTGTGGTGTGTTCATAAATTATGAGAATCATTGAGTATTTCCAAACTCATGTTGTCTCGTCTTCCTTTAGGTCTCTCTGATCCGTGCTTGCACATAGCTGGACACCCATGGAAATCCCTTCCTGTATCGGCCGCCTTAACTGTTGCTGAAGTCGTAGTCTACTAGATGCTTTCTTTCTACTTGTCGATCAGGCCTGCAGTGGAACATTGTCTATGGTGGAATAGTGAGGTCAAGCATGCACGAGGTGGCTCTTTTGATCGAGTCCGCTCGTGTGTGCATTTGGGTTGTATTTTCAGTGTAGACATGTGCTGATGTTTTGATGTGTGTTTTTTTTTTTTTAGATCTATTGCCTGTGTGTGAGTGTTTTAGGATTTTGCATCTTAATGAATAAATGGTACATTGGCAGTTTATGTGTTGACAATGATAATGTGTTTATTATATTAACAGCCATACGTTTTAGTGATATTTTGATACATTATGCGTTGCATGCGATATGGTCGGTGGAAGTATGTCGGGGTCGACACAACGTGTTTTTTATCGGGCAATGTGTTAGATAAGATTATATATATTATCGATTGTAGAGTTAGGATTTAGGTCGAAATTAAGTGCTTTGGTTCCCCATAGATTGGAATGGATTGTATGTAATTACACTATAGTTCTAACTTTTTGAATCTTTACAAATTTTTAATGGAACGACATACTCTTAGGCAGTGTTATTTTTGACTTTATTGTTTTTTCTATGATGTAGTCATTTTGTTTTTTTTACGTCTGCTAACTATATCTGAGTTTAATACAGTACTTGTGTAAATCTACGCCTGACGGACAGGAACGTGTATTTATTTACGGTGATGGACTTTTTAAACATTTTATTGTTATATATGTCTTGTGACATTATTTCTGATTACTTTCACTTTTTATTGTATGTATGTAGATCACCTGTGTGTAGTGGCCGATAGTATATCCTTAAATTAAATGAAGTCCACTGTGTAATTATGTATTTAATCTATTTGAATGGTTCTATTTACGGTGTTGGCGAATTAGTTTTTTTGTCTTGATTTGATATAGAGTCCGCAAAGCGTTGTACCAGATGTATTCATTATGATAAGCTTGAATGAGGCATTACTGTGTTGTAAGTGAACGTGAAGGTGAGTTGCACGCTAGAGAAGATACGTTATATTCATATGTGCAGCGTGTCATACTGAAAAGAGTTTCGTATATAAGCTAGATTATTGGGTTTATATACTGTGCGGCTAAACGAGGAGGTAGCCAGCTCACATGATACTGTGGTTTTTTTCCAGAGAATATCATGTACGTGTTATTTCTTCTTCTTAAGGATAAATCTAGAGAGCATATGGTATGCAATTTTCACAGTTGTGTGTGTGGTGATATCTTGTGGTTTGTGTTGTGATTGCGGTTTTCATGTGCCTCGTGTTGTCTGTGATAAGAACTTCTTCTCTACTTGGGTACATTTTTGTATTTATTTTTTTTTAGGTATATTTGGGTTTTGTTTTCTCGATGTTGAAGTGAGGTGTCGATGGATCTCTTCCTTGTGAGTTTTTTGTGTTTTGTAAGGTTGTTGTGGGTTTTTTAAAATAGGGTACCTTGGTTGGTCGATTCAGAGGGTCCCCTGCAGTTTGTTCGTAGGAGATGAGTAGGTCTTAGGATTGTATAGTACGAAGCTTCGATAGGTGTAGTTTTGTTTTCATCATCAATTGTTTTAATGTTCTCGATATAGAGAGTAACTCCAAGTTGTAGGGTGGTTTTTATTGAGTGATTTAGCCACCGAATTGTGAGTGGGTGGTGTGTTCTGTCATTGGTGTGTGGTTGTGGGTGAATTCTTGATAGTGCTATGTGCTAGCATGGTTATTTGTCTCTGTGATGTTTTGGGAGACCTAACCATTATTGTGACGTGTTTGGTGAGAGTGATTTGTTTAGTGAATGGTCGTATCTTTTTGAAACCTTTGTGTAGGTTCGTGAGTCCTAGTGTAAGTGCTCGATATGTGTTGTTTTCTGAGTTTGTGTGAGAGTGTGAGTATATTGGTGTAGATCTTGTAGAGTCTTGTCGTGACAACATGTAGCTCTAAGTGAGCTGTGAGGCACGCTATAGCTTCGTGTAGGATGCTTGCAATGTATAGGGTGCATCATGTATCTCGATGGGAGTATTTTTTCAAGTAGAGTCAATGTTCGATTTGTTATATAGAATATTTGGTGAGTGTTTAGGGATACAGTTGAGATCGTGAGTTAGCTCATTTTACCTCGAGTGTGGATGGGTTATCCTTTTTTGATTTTGCGGACTTGTATGTTTGTTTGTTTCTGGTCTCATGTTGTTGTTTATAGCTGTAGTTATTGCTATTTTGTGTCATATGCGTGAGATTATTGAGGTGAGATCATGATATTTCATCTTGTTTGGTGGTCTTTTGCTTTTTGGTAGAATTGCTTTATGAGGCTGTTAACTGAATAGAGATCTGTAAGTCCTGAAAAATGAAAAGACGAAGGGTAATCATCATGCTACAGAATTTATATACGCGTGTAGTAAGATTGGTCAGGGCAGAGAGGATAATTATAATGTATGTGTTTTGACGGGATTAGCTTTGGGGATCACTAGCTTGGAAACATTTTGTGCGATTTTTGTTATGGTCGATTTTCTCAGCACAAAATAATTGAGATTTCTGTTTCGCAGATTTTTGATATGTATTCTATCTTTTTGACTGTATAGCTTTGTATAAAAGTCTTTTCTAGTTGTTGCTCTTTTAGCCTATCGAGAGTGTGTCGAGTCGCTTTGTCGTGAGTATGGTTGTGCGTGCTCAGGGTTTGTGTTCAACCATCAAGCGGTATCCTATAGCAAGTAGCATGTATCTTTCTTCATCTAACGGGTTGTCTGGTCAGTTTAGCTCTACCTGTGTGAGCTAGCTATATTGAATTAACTAGATTTTTTTTCATAGCACGAATATCACATGTACGTGTTGTTCTGAGTAAATATGCGAATTTTTTTATAACCTAATCGAACAGTTTAATCACTAGTAGAGTGTTGTTATACATCATCTTGTCTTGGCCCTCAGACACACTCGAGATTCTATGCAATAGGTTGTCTTGTGTCAATTGATCATCGTGTCAAAATGTACATATGTTTTTTTTATTAACAGTCTGGAGGTCTGCTTATGGTTTTGATATGGGTCATTTTCTAAGTTCTGATTGTGTTGTGTGATGTTTCGGTGTGGTGTTGTGTATTGTAAAGATTTGTACTGTTTTTTTTTGGTCTGGTTCAGATCAGACTTATCTTTATTTTGGGAGCTCAATGGTTGGATGTGATAATGATGATATTTAATAAGTATGTTTTTGGTATTTATCGGTTGGAATTGATGAGATTGCATCTAGGTGGAGCTGTAGATCTTGTTCAGTTCTAATATGGTAGGTTATGTCAGTGTGTCGTTCTTTGTCAGCGAGTGGGCTCTAAGAAGTCGAGTCGTTCTTATTCGTTCGGCAGAATGTTGTTGATGGTCATCGTGAATTTAAGTGGAGGAAATGTTTCAAACGATCATTTATGATGAGATTGTGTGTTATATTTATCTAATGCGGTGTTGTGAAATGAGATCTCACGATGTAATGGACAGTTATCGCACTAGTTTTTTGTTGTGGAGTTGAGTATATTAGACTGGGTGTGTGGCTATAAAAGATAAAAAGGGTGTTATTATGAATAGTAAGAGTACGAGTATTTGTACTGTTTTAAAAGTATGTACTTGTCATATTTTGTGTGGGTCACTGTCCTATCGTCGTGTGTTATTTCAGATGTCTCGAGTGACACCGACACTTGTCGCTTATATCTGTGCAATCCTCTATGTTTATGTCAGAATTCGTCAACAGTATCAAGATTTTGCTAGCAGTTACTAGTTACCTGGTCCTCGCCTCATCGCATGTCGTATTTCTAAGAATAGGTTACGAGAATCCGTGTTGTTCGTTACCAGAATGCTTTTTTTGCTCTATACAGAGATCGGTTATATCGTATTGAGGTTGCAGTGAAGTGTTTGTATATATTATTATTGACGTGCGGATTTGGAGAGGTGGAAGTCACATGCGTGGGAATATATATTTGTCAGGTGAATCTATACGCTACAAGGTGGTGGAGAGTGGCACATTCGCTGGGTTCTTTTTGAAATAATAGGTGGAGGGTGTGAGGGAGGACTTGTGTATTTAAAACATTACTCTGTCATTGATCTTCTTTTGTGAGAGTTAGAAACTTCAATCTTCGGTTTTTTTGTGTACATATTTTCCCAACCATTACATTGGATTAGAGTTAACTTTTCTTCCTTTAATTATCTATTTTGTCTTGCTCTTTTCTTAACATAGTGGTTTGTCTATGATTGTACAGAGGGAAGAAGGGGGTGGAGGAACTTATGAGCAAATTCGAGTGGTGTGGGCGTTGTTTCAGCAATATACAATCCAAAGAATACCTGTGTTTGTTATTACTTCCTAACTTGGTCGTATTAGTGGTATAGAATCTGTCCTTCTGGAATGCTACCTAGCCATAATCATGTCGATTTAATTTTTATGCAGGTATGATGGTGAGGTGAAGTGTGTATAAGAGGTAACGGTGGGTCGCATTTGTTTGTTTATGAGGGTCGTTGGCTGTGTGTGAGCGGATTTTGGTGCGGGCGTCTTGTTCGTTGCTGCTGTTCCTGTCCCCATCCCGTAACCTCCTTGACCACCCGTGTCTGTTGGTGTGACTTCGCCGGGATGGACGCATTTCTGGTGGTATGAGATTTTGGTTTTTGCGAAGCCGTCGGTGTTTTCACTTCATACTCACCCAGCGAACGGGGCACTGTCTTGGCCATCTCGTGTGGGCTGGCACCGAAATATGGCTCGTGAGTTAGCGAAAGTGTTACTTTTTCTTGGATATGGCCGATATTATGAGATTTATTTGGTCCATCTCTCTTTTTTTTTTTTTGTTTTTTGTTTTTGCTGAGAGACTGTGTGACAGAATGCCGATTTTAATAATGATGGTGATATGTTTAATGTGATCGTTAAAGTTTAATCTGAGTTTCAATATATTATTGTGTTGTTATTATTAAACAGACATATGATACTAGAGTGCAAATCATCCGTCTAACTTCCCCTAGGCCGGTTATTACAATGTGGGTTCTTTGTCACATAAATGATATTGTCCATAAGGTGTTGTGCTTACCGAAGTGAATTGGTCACTGTTTGTTTTCCAGGTGTGAATCCTCTTTGACTTAGATTGCGCAACATTTGTGCCATGCTGATATCGAGGCGGGGTGTGATGAGATGGTCTCCGATTATACACATGGAGGTTTGTTTATACATTTTAGCTGTCTGGGCCTTAGTGGTGTGTTATGTGGCTCAGTTGGGTTTGTGTGTGTGTTTGTTATTTTTTGGCATGGTGTGAGGTTGAATGAGTCCAGGTATATATAGTAAGGAATGGAATAGAGGATCCCTGCAAAATCAGGGTTAGCTATTAATTAGGTATATATTGTCTTTGAAATATCTATGGAAAATAGATCTGCTAGGATATATTGATGGTTAGCGATTTTGTTTAGAGAATATTCTCTATTTTGTAGATACAAAGTATATCTTTACTTTCTTTGTTGTGTGATATGAATAAATCAAGAATATTTTATATAATTAATAGACAGTGGCAGTTCTGTAAATACTTTGAAAGATTAAGGGGATGAAAAAAAAAGTTGTTGTTTTAGTTGTATTGATTCTACGACACCTATATACAGTCAACCAAAACATTAACGATCAACCAACAAAAAATTCCAAAGACACAAGACATCTGACAACCAAATCATGGACATCCCCACTTAGTAACCTAAGATTAATAACCATACACATACTATAAAGAAATAAAGTTCAATTATGTTCAGAAGCATCACAAACACCACACAAAAAAAAACACTAACAACAAAGACATACACAATTTGACCCAAAAAAGGCTTACACAAATATATACCATATACACCATGAAAAAATTAACAAAAAAGGCATACATAAATATATACCACATAGACCATGAAAAAGCTAACAATTAATTAATGATTTCTTAATAAAAATATATACAACATGGTTGTATATATGCATGTAATGCAACCATCTTTACTACATTGTCCTCGACGGTTCATAGATAAGCAGAAATTTATAATTTATCGTTTTCTACTTGGTTCACCTATCAGACCAAACCCTAATAACAGAGTAGAAATGACTACTTTAGCAGCACTGTAGCACGTCGGTGAACGAATTTAACCATCCACCACTTTCCATTGCTCTGTACCAACACCAGCTTGGGAAGAGAAGTTCCTAAGGTTAAACCTCAATGTTAAACTCCCCTACAACACGCACACACGAACATATTATTAGGAGATCTTGTTATCACCTAGATCTCCAAGAATATATTCAGTGAAGAATATTGTAGTAGTTGTGTATCTTTATCATCTCATGCCAGCAAGTGAACTGAACAAACCCATCTGATTCATGCTCAAAATCCACAACAGCAACATCAAGTCATCACTCCATCGGATCAGTATATACCCGTTGAAGCCAATATCAAACATCTTCGTGACCACAATAGATATCCACACATGAACACAAGTGAATACAGACGTACCCATCGACGATCCATGCTCATAATCCATGGTAACACGGTAATGTCATCAGTCACTGAACACATAGCCCTTTGTGTAGTATGAAACCACGTCTTCGTCTTCGTTTTTTAATAGTTGCAAAACCAAAAGAAAATAAATCAAAGAAAGAAAACATAATTGTAATAATAGTTGACAAAAAAAAAACATAATTGTAATAATATCAAAACTCGTCACAAAGTGAAAGACGTAGTAGATTAGAACTTCGAATAGGAAGAAAACATTAAATAACTAAAACCTTTTTTTGAAAAAGACAATAAAAGAATAGCAAAAACCACAACCCATAAGAAATTGGATCTATGGCTCTGATATCATGATAAGTTTGGAGGAAACCTAAGAAGTATAATAGTTTCTTTCATCTTATTAACTTAGCCACGATGCTTATTTATACAATGTACATAACTTGTTTAAGGATTTCTTTACATAATAGGAAATCTATCTTATGCATTAATACTATATTTTCTAATAGTTACATGTAAATATATTTTAGATGATCCCGTTATCACCGAGATGTTCTATCAAAACGCAGAGACAGTGAATGAGTAAAGAACTACATGTCATTAACGTAAACAGTAGCACACCATCTAGAAAACATGAAGAAATATAGATGGAGGCCAGCAAAACTTTGTGTTAATCATCATCCAGAAACATTAGCTATTAAGCGAATACAAAAATCAACATACTTTTACTGAATTTAAGACAATACCATCAAACATTTGCTTATGATATTGTGAAGGGAAAATCACCCCACTATCTTATGTATATAGTACACACCCAACCACATTACTAATAACCATAGCGTACAATCAAGGACCATTTAGTTTGCATAACCTGACATAATCCGCCCCAAACACACAGCAGAGCTTTTTAACTATTCATAAAACCAAACATAGTATGGAACCCAAATAATTAACCATGGTTCAGATAAGGATATCAAAAGAGAATCCAATCTCAAACCCTTTCGAACAACCTAAATCTATAACTAAGTTAGTCAACACATTCCATCTTCCAAATTTCAGCCAAAAAAAAAACATGTTCCATCTATATTTTCACTCCCCCACAGAGAACAAAAGCAAACATGCATGTATCTAACCATGAGAAAACTAATTCAAATAACTTACACTGAAACAAATTAACACATTCAATCAAACCTAGCAGTTGCTAGATGCAAATTTTTAACGTGCAACGAGCATCACAACTTCAAAAGAATGATGATATATAACCCACAACCCCATGACATTCATATAAACAAATTACCCAACAACTTAGACCATGCAAATAGTTTTGCTTCAACACCTACCAAAGTAAACATACGGCGCGAAGCGCGGACCGACCTTAGTCTATCTATCTATATATAAGACTTTCCTCTCTTCTTATGATGACACATCATCAAATAGAGGAAGGAGGCAATGACACATGTCTAAGTCTAAACAAAAAAAATTGTTGATTTCGTTTGTTTTTTTATGGGATTCTATAATGTGGGCTTTGATGAAAATTAACAAAAGTTAAATCCATTAACTTTTGCCTCCTCGACTTCAACTTACGAGGACTTTCATATCTAGGGTTCATCGTCTTTCTTTAATTTCTGACAATGAAGTTCCAAGATGGTATGTGATCTGAATCGTCATAAGGAATCTCTGGGTCGAGCTTCACTGGCGTCGTTTGTATTAGGTTCTTCTCTTCTAAAACTTAATGGATCCATTGGGTATTTGGTGATCATTAGCATGCAACACTTTCTGACCCAGGGTTGAGATTTACGAGCAAAGTCGACAAGGGCCCAGCAGAAGCGCTATCGATCGACACCAGAACTGCAGTATCGAGCAACACCACCATTGGAGCATCGATTGACCACAACACCAGAGCGTCGATCGAGACTAATCACAGATCAGAGCATAATAAGTTTGAAGTATCTCATAATCTATTCGATGGAGGCACCACGAGATCAGAAAATTCTAAAGGAAATAAGAAGAGGAAATGGAGATGAGGAAAAGGACCAAGGGCGGTCCTCAGTTATCATTAATTCCCCACTTCTCAGATGGTGTCAGTAAGTACAGAGTGCGCAGAAGATGTTTCTCGCAGCCATTTGCAAAGCTTCGAGCACTCCTTATTAATGAAATGATAGAAAAAGGAGAAGATTCAATGGAGGCTTTCACAAAAAGGGTGATGAAGATGAAGATATTGGACATTGAGAATTGTTTTGGAGCAAGTTCTCAATCTCATCCGGACTTAATCAGAGTTTCAAAAACGTCAAGCTAAAGACTAAAAATAAGCGCTGAGTGGGAGGCAACCCACTGTTTAGTATGTTTTAATTAGATTTTATTTTTCATTTATTACTAATTTTCATATTTATTTATTTCAGGTAAAAAAAGACCGAGGAAGATATCCTGCATAGAGAATCGACCGACAATTTATCATTGTCGATCGATGGAGTAACCATTGAATCGATCGATCGCCACTTAACTGTGTCAATCGACGGTCACCATCAGCAAGAAGAGTAGAAACTTTGAGGTGTACCATCGATCGACAATGAATAATAAACATCGATTTACCATGGATCATGACCATTGGTCGACACCATCCATCTGCCATTGATCGACACTATTTTACAGAGTCTATTATCGAGTTTCTCTCTTAAGCTATTTACTTATGATTTGTTTTTTTAACCAATCATGGACGAATTACACTAGGGAAAGTGTAATTTAAGTCTGAGGGAGGTTCGCTGTTGCTATTTGATTTGTTTTGAGTCTTATTTACTATATATATATATAAGTTTTTCAAAAAGTTTTACTGATTCAATAAGGGGACTATAATCAAGATTTATTATTGACTAACCATACTTTAGCACCATTCTTAGAAGGTTGTTTGCAGAGATTGCTAGAGATACCAAAGTGGATCATCATGCCGCTATATCACACTTGCTTAGAAAGTTTGAAGGAACCGAAGCTGATTTACAACACTAATACTAAAATTAATTGCTTGCTTTGGGATTCAGTATACACTGGATCAGATTCCTTCTACAGGTCTGGATGGTAAAAGTCTGTGTGCTTCTAATTCCACTTTCTCTCCCCTTTAGATTAAAAAAAGGAGTCGAACAAGATTTGGTGGCTACAACCATTAAAGCTTGATTCATATGATCCAAGAAAGAGATAAAGATCAAAAAGAAGTGAACAGGATCTGGTGGCAAAAACCATTAGGGCTTGATTCATGGAAGCCTATCCAAATATCTCAATCAATTAAAAAATAAAATGATACCCTCAAAAGAAGAGATACATTGACTGAGAAAAAGTGAGAAGAGAGAGAGGGGAAAGGAATCAGAGAAGGCTACCTATGTGTTCAGATACTTGCAGACGTAAAAGTACATGTGTCCTTTGACCGATAGTCCCATGGTAAAGCATACAAATTTATTTTATGCAAAGAAATGAAATCAGTAGAGGGGTGAGTCAGACTAGTATTTGCTAAGTTGTTGGTAAAATGGATTTGGTTACTATACTAGAATAGGGTATATAAAGTTTCTCTGTGATTGACTTGATAGGATGTGGTTGCAACAAAGTAGGGTGACAGTTATACTTAGACATTATGTGAGTCTCCGCTTTTCAAAACCTCTTTCACATGCTTTGTTTGCTTGGGGACAAGCAAAAGGTTAAGTCTCGGAGAGTTGATAGCGCCTGATATTTACCACTATTTTTTCCATGATATCAGCCATATTTAGAGTATATTATATGTGTTTGGATTATGTTTTAGAGTATATTCAGGTTCAGGTACGTTCTGGAGAACTTTGGTGATTTTGAAACTTTCAGAGATGCAGAACTGTGCAGATGCGTCCGATGTTTAGATGGATGTAGATTTTATCACGGTGCGATTGAGCTGATATTTTGATAGAAGATAGAGTTTTGAGATAGCTTTCCAATGCCACCGGTTTAAGGTCATTGGACGGTTAGATCTAAAGTTATGCCTGATTTCCTGAAGAGTGGTATATCTGCCTCGCGAGAGAAAGCTGTCGAGGGGATTAATGAGTGTCGATCAACGGCACAACCTTACCATCGATCGAAGGTGATCCCAGAAAGACCGGGTCCGACTTGTTTTATGGCCGTCTTAAGCCCAAAATCCATCACAAAATACCAAAATACCCATGGATTACCTAAGACCCTATTTATATGTTTCTCTGCCATTGTTTCAGAATCAAGCTATATTCTATCTATTGTTCTAGGGTTAGGAGAGAAGGGAGGAACTCCTTCAAAGTCCTCCCTGGAACTCCTTCAGAGTCCTCCTGGAACTCCTTTGGTTCTTTATTTGATTTATATTCTATATCTATTCTATTCATCTATGGTTCATGTGACAAAGATCATGTTTGATTAAATCTCTTGCTAGGTTTAGGGTTTATTAAATGTATTGATGGATTAGCCAAACAATACAATTGCTAGGGTGATTATTAGATCTATCAATAGAATTGTCTTTATTGCTTGTGTTCTAGAGTAGCTAACTAGAACCATGATCATAGGATAGTTTAGGCGTAAGCGAGATCATGGTCTACTACCATAATTAATCCTGTTGAGCTAGGTTGCTAGAAACAAAGGAGAATTGATTTAGGTCTTAATGCTTGACTCGAGAGACCATCAATCGACGCAAGATCATTGCCATCTATCGACGGCCATTTTGTATCAACAAGCGAGAGCTGAGACATCTGACTTAGTCAATAGATTAGACTCGCATCGAGAGTTGGTCGTCTTTTACATTAGATATCAAGTTCTATGATTAAAACTCTTAGCTTCTATCCTCTATAATCCACTTGCCTGAAACCCTAGATCTAGCTATTTATTATTATTGTTCACAACAACCAATCAATCAACTTGCTACTTTATTCACTGCTTATTAATTTGCTTGCTTAGCTTAATCTAAACATCTATAGTCTATTGTGTTCCCACGCTCCCTGTGGATTCGATCCCTAAATACTACAACTGAACCTCTTATTTGAAAGAGTAAAAAGTGGCTTATAGGATTAATTTGAGAGTGCATAATAAAAGCTAAATCACCATGCTTCCTCGTCCTTGTACCTTCAAAGAAAATATCTCTCTTTCACATGTGCACGTGTACACTGACATTATGTACACATCCATGTGATTACCCAATGTACTCCTGTACACGAAAAATATACATAAAACACACAACTGTAACATGAAGTTTGGTTACTTAGAAACAATAGTGTCTCACAGTTTATTTAGTTGACAAAATGACATATGTACAACATACCCAATCTCAAGTGTACTACACACTACATAAAAAGAAAACAACCATCCACAACTAAATTTCTTTCTTTATAACCAATTTTTTTTTACTTTTATACACAAATTCAAACAAAATCTCTAACTTTATCCGAAATGATCGAAATGTACATAAGAAATAAACTTGATTGTGCTTTGAATTCTCTTGTAGCATAGATTTGTAAGCACATGTTTAACATGCAATGGCCACATACAACAAAATTTATGAAATATTAAGAATAACAAAGTTCCCTCGTAAGACACCTCTAAGAAATCATACAACAAAAGATTAAAACTTAAACTATTTTTAAGATAAGCGTGATCAAACATTCCCAAACTAAATGTATAGCACACAACTAAATCTCCAATTTTCAAAGAGAAATATTTTTTTTAAAAAAGGAATGTGGAATGACAAATCATTAAACTTATGTCTGATCCACAATCGGCACAACAATAGAATAAAAACAAAAGATTAGAACTTTTGTTTCAAAATCAAAGATGTCAACTTACTTAGTCGCAAAAATCCTCTTTTGTTTTAATTGTTTGTCTACCTTTTCTATAACATACGGCTATGATTTTAGGTACCCAAACATATCGTAAGAAAACATGATTCCCGTAATACCGACTAAAACAAATCAAAATAGATAAGATATATTTTACCATCGCCTGTCTCTTTCTCGCACGTTGTCATCATCTTTTCCGGCACCATCTTTGTCATCAAAACAAACTGTTGCCGAGAGTAATTTACTCAAGCTTCCTTTTTCCTTTTCACTTTGGTCGTAAATCTTAATTAAAAATATATTATATCCAAAAGTAAAAGGCAAGTGGGCTAGTTGTTAAGATCAATTAAATTTGGTCTCGGGTCCACTATTCAACTTATTCAAAATTCAAAAAAAAAACAAACTAAAAAAAATAACGAGAGAATTAGTTTCTGGTTTGCCTTTTGAGGGTTATGATGGTCTTTCAATCCAATAAACTACCTAATTAGTGCTATGTGACCTACATCGTAATTAATACTCAAAACTGCCTCTGATTGTAACACAGTCCTCATTTAGGTATAGCGAACATCACATCTTACCTACCAATAGAGTAGATGGAGTCAAAATTACCTAGTATAACTTTATCATAAGGGACATACTTATACATGAATGTTTTACAACAAACATCAATCCAGTACACCATCGTTTGATCAACAAGTTTTGATTTGGAGTTTGTTGCCAATATTCCTTTTATCTCTTCACTGGAAATCACTTGAAATTTATGAACTACTCTCCATTCATCCTTAGCGTGATGGATGACCTCATACTTTTCAAATATGTTTGGGGATGTTTGCTTCAATCCTACATCCCTATTTTTTTAAAAAGTAATTTTTTGAAAATACTTATAGAATTTAAGAAGCATCGTAACTATTGAATAAATCAAAAAAGAAACTTACTTCTTGATCAAGAATTTTGACATGTATTCCAGACGTTTTTGAATAAGAATCATCTTGCCAAACTCTCAAAATCTTAGCCCAAATTTCAAACTTTGAAAACCTTCATTCAGATCTGAAATTCGAAACCAACTCATAATTCTTCTTCTCTTTTAACTTTTTGTTTGTAACTGTATGCACAGGTAACTAAAAATAATGAATGTAGGGTATTTTTTGATAAAAAATGTAGCGTATCTATATCATCATATTGGAAAATTGATATTTTAATTTACAATTTTGTATATTAAGAAACTTCCAAAAACTTCCATCATTAAAATATAAGATCATGAGACTATTTTATCATATAAAATATTTGAAAAAGATGAAAAGTGACTACTCATTGCTATTGAAAAAAATATTGATAAGTCCATCCCCAAAATAAACAACTGAGGATACAAATACAAAACTAAAATTAATTAAAACACATAGATTATGGATTGTACTATCTTAAAAAGCTTTATTTTGCTTTTTTTTAATCATGTCAACCAATAAAGAAAAAGAAAACGTGCAAATTTATATGTAGGAAAAAGTATACAATATAAAGCATGAACATACTTACGTACATTATTTTGACAAAGTTATTGTTTTAATTAATGGATTGAACATTATCTCAGAGCATCCATGTATGTTGCTTATCTCTATATAACCACCTATATAATGTATAATAAATATTTAAATTTTGTATTATGTATTGAAAAATAATAGCATTAAAATATTATATATATATATATATATATATATTTTCAAACCGTATAGGACTTCAGTCTTCCAGAATAATAACACACAAATGACTATGTTATCACCATACTATGACTAGAAGGTATCTACATGTTCAACCATTTTCCCATATGCAACACAATTCACTCGATTGAGATTGAAATTAGGGTATCTAAATGAATAAAAAGTATCACCAATATCATAAAAAATATAATAATTACAAGGTATTCAAACTGAATATCAGTTAAGGGTAACAATATAGATTTGATAGGTTTGAGATTTTCAGTTCCTTTGTTATGGTTGTATCCCCACTCCAGCTTTCCAACTGATATAAGAGCTCCTAATATATCTTATAGAAAGTTGAGAATTGTTAAAAAAATAAACAGAATATAGGTGATAGATAACTAAATGAAAATTTGGGATAAAATAATCTCATGAATAACTCATCATATTTTCCAAAAATAATTGTTTGGATATCTCCTTTGGAATATGAACTCAACACGAGTTACAACATGTTGTTTATGACGAGTTACTCTCGTTTAACCCATGAATTCTTATTAAGCATACAATAGAATTAGTTATTTTAACCCAGAAATGCTTATTAAGCATACAATAGAATTTCCACATTAAAGAATTCTTTTGAGTTGCTTGAATCATCTGGCCTTATAGGAACGAAACATATGATTACCAAATTAGTATATGATATAATATAAGTTATAGTTTTGTTTTACATATATGACAAATAATCATAGTTGCATCCATCAATATCATTTGATAATTGTAACCGAACATTCCATTTCTCATAGTCCATTTTGAACTATTTGGCTCTTCATGAAACATTCAAAGATTGAGGGTTCAACTCTTAGAGGAAAAAAAGAATTCCATGAAAAATGTGTAATCAGTGAATAGAGTAATAAAATTATATACATGAATTCAGGGAAAGTGGAAAATGAAAACTAAATATTGTAAGTAATATCTTAACTACTCGATTTTTCAAAATTTGATACAAAATATTCTACAAAATTAAGGAAATCGTATAAATTAGAAATATACTGATAGTCATATTTAATATGAAAATATATTACAAAACATAAATAAAAATTAAAAATGAAAAGGTAATATATAGAAACATAATATGAGCAAATGTTTCAAATTTGCACTTAGTATATTTTATTTACCGTGGTATATAATTTATTAAACTGAAAAAATGTTGTAAATGTGAACTTAAAATCTTCATTTTTAGTAGTTTCATTCTCAAAAATTCTGACAAAACCTTCTTGTCAACCAAAACATTTTACATATCCAGTTTCATCGGTTTGGTAAATTGATTTTTTAATGCATGCTTATATTAAATATATATCAATCTTTGCTGAATTGTCTTTTCGATACACCTTTTTCATATATGTATTATTATAACTACTACAAGTTAGATATAAATAATCATACCTACGGTAGCTATTGGAAAAATATTTTTTTTATATACATAAATTTTGTTTCAAAATGCACAATGTAATAAAATATATTTCTATGTTCTTAATACATCATAATTTTAAAAATCACATATTAAATGTAGTTAATACTATATAACTACGTTGTAAATGTTTCTCCTTTCTCGACTCTTCATACTTGCTTATTCAATGAGAACTTCTGACCAATCTTTACATTTTAAGTGAACTTATCATGATTGACTAATTTTATATTAATATAAAAAAATAACGTGATAATTTAATTTTTACATGTAACGAAAATTGTCGACTTCAATGATGGGAGGATTTAAAAAGAAACACGAAGCATAACCTACATCATGAATGACAATTTAACTTGAATTGTATTTAAATAAATAGTTAAGTTATGAAGGAAATGAATAGTTTTAAAATTAAAATTATAATTACTTGAGATGATAGTTACTTTTGAATCGGTCAAAACACAAAAATCTTCTTTTCAGAAGATGAGGTCTCGAAAACTACTCCATTTAACACCAAGTCGCTGTAATTCCTTTTTGTTAGAAATTAATTCAAATTTAACATAATAGTTTCAACTTTAACATGAATATCTTACTTGTACTTCATTAGAGATAAATTAAGATAGTGTTTTGGTCTGAAATTTTGAAGTGCATAAAAGTGATCTTCGTATGGTTCACATACACCAACGAAATAAAAAAAACCAAGAAAATCTGCAAAAAACATTTCAAATAAACTTTAACAATCTTCAAGTTAATATAGTTTAAAAGTTGAAAAGATGTAAAACGGATTGCAAACAGTGTACATTTTATAAAAAATATATTAATTCGTCAAACGATGTGAAGTTCATAACATGAGTGCCAAAGTATAGATTGGACGTTACAACTTTGGTGTTCCCAGTTACAACGATATTAGAAGTTGTCTTTGTCAATCTAAAATTCGCGACCCTCCATTGATCATTGTTAACAATGAAACTTGACAGTTCAACCCATATTGATTGTTGTAAAACCCTCTCAATGTAAGACATGTGACGATTACAGACGGATGCACCATATTTGTTACCCTAGAAATATACAAAAAAATTAGAAACCAATTGAATAGTGTACTTTGTAAGCAACTAAAATTTTCATCAAATAGGAAGAACTTCTTTCCTTTCCGTAGTTGCCAATAATCAGTGTAACACTGTTTTAAAAGCTTGACAATGATTCTCTTAACATTTCTCCATTGATGTAAATTGGTTATGAACGTGTATTATTCCATTAAACTATTGGAAAAATCAAACATTCGAGGATAATAAGGTAAAAGGGAATATATGGATATTTATTGCATCTAAAGAATCTATGTATATTGCTATGAATATTCGTACTCTTTAATTAAATGTCGAAACGATGGATCTCTCCATTAGAAATGATTAACATAATATACTATACATGTTTAGAATGCAAAATAAATTTTTCACTAGTTATGGTCAAAAATACTTTTAATATAGACTCAATAAGTAACCCAAAAGATTTCAATTTCTACAACTACATAATCGTTCAATAGGACGAATAAAATATGAAATTGTAGAATGCAAAATTGTTGGGGTACATGACTAAACCTTTTAGACGAATTCTTAAGCACAATAGATGATAATTGTAATGTATAACATACTGTGTTGTCAATAAAATTCACTATGATTTCTATTAAAACATACATAATCGATTATAAATCTTTCTCTCATCATATGTATAACTTCATTTTAGTAATCCAACTGAGTTTGACTTTCACAAATACATATATATTCAATAAACGAATGTAACATGAACTTGTAAAAAATAAAGCAATTAAGATACATGTATACCAGTTAAAGAAATTAATGTTTTTTTAATAAATAATGTATTAGGTGAACCGGTTTGGTTACGTAGTGTTGTAGCTGAGGAAAGGAGGCTGGCTTAAGGTTGGCACTATGATGATTTTTCAGATCCTTTAGGGTGTGACAGATCGTTCGACATGGATGATTTTTAGGCTCTGTTTATGTCTCTGTTTTTCATAATTGCGGTTGTTTGTTTTGGTTTTATGATACTTTGTCTCATGTTGTAATGCATTCTCAAAGTTTAAAAATGTAATGCATAATTGTTCATACGTATAAATTATAATAATGTTGTACCAAGATGAAACATGTAACAAATATATTCTAAGAGGTAATAATACAATGTTACAAACTTAAATTAAAAACACACTTACATTTGGAAAAGAGATCCGGTATTTCTTATATCACACACACACACACATGACACACACACACAGGCACACACGCACGCACACACACACACACACGCACCCACACACACACACACACACACATAGACACACATGCACCCCCACACACACACGTACACACACACACAAATATATATACATATATACATATATAATTAAATTCACATTATAAATTAATACACCAACTCTTTTTTATGTTGATCTTATAAATCATTAAAAGGGTCAACAACATTTTTTGTTGGTTTAAATACTTTTAGTTATGATTGTTGTTATTGATTCGCCACTGTATGTCAATACACAAGCATATTGTTCTTTCAATTCCAAAGAATTTGAATGGACGTTTATATTAATTAATGTTCTTGAATGTCAAACCTATGAAATTATTACAAATAATAAATGTTTGTAGATAATAAATGTTTAATTGGAAAAATGTATAAAAATAAACTGAAACATGTTTACAGAAGTTTGAATCAATTATTAAGAAAACAAATCAATTTCATGTTTAAAATCGTATTAAACAGGGTAGTGTTTACCACATTTTGACAAAGTCCTTTTTGAGTTCTTGTCAGTAGAACCTGTTTTTTTAATATTCTTCGTGTTGATTTTTAACTTCCCATGTAGAAGGGAACACAAATGATCTTTGATGAGGTTATTGGCTATATCTTTAATCTTTATCCTGCTATGATCCAGACACGTTAACCTACATTGAATTCACCTCAAATAAGTTTTGAAATTCACCCAACTCGCACGAAGCTTCTCGATCAAACATCTTACAATAAAAATATTCCAAAGCGAAATACCCTCTGAAGTGAAATTTCTCAATTTGTTGAATAATAGGTTTAGAGTTTATCATTTGGATGTATAAGAATGAAGAAGTAGCAAATGTTGACGCCTCATGACATCTGCTTTGTGATTCTTCTCTAAATATACCTACAAAGCCTTTGAAGATTTTTTCATAGAATATAATGCCTAAAAGGGGTCGATTAGTTGGGCAAATATTACTCATTTAAATATATAATCACCATAGATCCACACCCAACACTTGTTAAAATGAACACATAAGTATTTGCAACATGATCAACTGGTTTGTCCTTACTAAGGTACTTATCCAACTTCAGATGCGCTAAGTATAGTCCATCTCTCGTTGCCAAATCCAGATTGTTTTGTCAAACTTTTTGGACAGTATTGCATCTGAAATACTACAAAATTCATGGTACATTTCTTTGTGAATTCTTTGGCCTTCTAAGTTCTTTACATTCATCTCCACGAGCACTAAAAAACTAACAATATCATAAAGATATAATACAAACACAAGCTAATAACAATAAGTTACAAATGAATGGAAACATTTCAAACATATTAAATAATAAAGAGCAAAAAGACTATACCACAAGACGTGTAAGGAATGCTTTGAGTAAGGAAAATATATATATGTAATATATATAAAAACGTTAAGAGGTAAAACTTTCATGAGAAGATACAATTAAAAGAGGTTAAAATAGTTTTAAATTTCAAATATGTTAAACGAATATTTGTGTTTAACAATACTTAAATGACAAACCTATATTATCTCAAAACAATATTATGTGAGAGAATATCGGTCAACATAAAATCAAGGTTTTATTGGTGGTTATAGATAAAAAAATATCAATTTTAAAAGGAAACTACTTTTATTGGACTATTTAACATTTTGAATGTGAGAGAAAATATCGGTAAACAGAATTACAATTTCTTATAAAAACTGAATATCTCCTTTTAAAGTGGTTATCATTTTCAAAAATATATAACACTGAATATCACAACATATAAGTTTTTGATTATAGAAACTTTGTGAAACTGATATCATACTTTACTTGTCTATAACTGAATCAAAACTAAAAATACATTATACCTTACACTGAACTAACCCCTAAACAAAATACATTGTTAATAATGTGGTTTATTGTATAATCAATACCAAAAATACAAAGTAAAGCATTATATGTGTTCAAATATACCCTACTTTTGACGAACAACAACACTAAAAACTTAACAGTGTAATACCATATATATATAATTACTATCATAATTATAGAGAACAACAACATGATATACAAGCACAAATTGATAATTCAAAATTTTGTAATTAATAACCGTTTAGTTAAGACAAACCCGAAGTAACCATCCCATCAAGTTTATGCAGTCTTGACATAGGTTGAGTTGAGTAACATTTTACACACATAATACTTAGACGAACGGAGATTAAAAATTTATGCTCTTGTAAGAGCCATTTAGTAAAGGTATTCTGAAACACACCATATTTGTCAAGAAACATTTTATATCAACTAAAAATAGAAAATTAGAGGAATATAATAATGATCATTCCGAGAATTTGGAATTTACTTCACAATATACTATGTGTAGAGCTTCTAAAATTTTGGAATATCTCCATCTTCTGGTAAGTTATCACATATTAGGTGATATGTTTCTCCAAAATTACAAAAAAGATATGGACCAAAATCATTCTTGCTCATATTGTCAACTATTTGAACATAATTTTTTTTTCTCTATTAGAATTGCATCTGCTTATATACTCACATCCTAAATTATTGATTTGTCACTTGTTTGGCCCTCACTACCATTAATATTGATCTACATGAGTTTAAGAATGTATATATAAAGAGCATATAAAATAAAAATATCGGTAAATATGAAGCTGAAAATAGTACAATTGTAAAGTATGGTCACAGCATTATGCAATATTAAGAACAATATATTAGACGGTCTTCGTACTAACTTCATGATCAGTTGGCTTCTAAATTGTTTGGTTCGCTTTGTAGTTTACATTCATCTGCATTATATAAAAACACATTAGTATATGAATGATATAATAAAGATATGAAAATAACAATATTGGTAGGTAGGATCATAAATATTGCATCTGCTCGTATACTCACATGATGGTTCATCTCCTTCTACATGAGTATAAATGGTATGTAAAGACCTTAAGAAAATCACTATATAGGTAATATAAAGCTGTAAAATATGACGGTTAAAAGCATTGTCACAATAATATTATCAATATCAAGAGAAATATATTAGACGAGAGTACTCACTTTATTATTAGTTTCCTTCTCATTTGTTTGGTATTCATTGTATTTAATATTCATTTGCATTAGATACGAATTATTAGTACATGAATGATATAAGAGAAGAATATTCGAGGCAAATTTGTGTGAGAAATTTTAGGTAATATTAAGAAATGAAGAGCATAAACATATACATCAGACGTTTGGAAGTTTTATGTCTGATGTCTGTGTAGCCAGAAACAGAGGAAGCTTGGAGACCCGGGTGTGTTTTTGGAATTGGTCATAAAGCTTTGCTTCTTGGATCGTTTCTTCTACCATTGTGGACCAATAATATATGGCTCTTTTATCCTGGACTACTAAGATGTGACCAATGGAGTGGGAACCGTATTCCCTTCGTGTAGTTCTTCTAATATCAGTTTGGCCTGCCCCGGCGTGATACATCACATATGGGCCTCAAAGAATGATCTCCTGAATGATATCCCTTGGGAGAGACAATATATGACCGCCTGCCTTTTGATTCTCCTGATTTTGTTGTAGTCGTCGGGCTAGTATTTTTTTTATCTAAGTACTCGATGACGAGAGTCATCCAGGTTTGTCCATCTTCAATAGTCAAAATCCATTCTAGCATAGCTTCCTCCTCTGTTTATGGCCACTGGAACATAAGCAAAGGGATACTCATTTGACTCATAGTTTGTAGGGCTTACCTGAGGTTAGCCAAAACGTCGTACTAAAATCTGTTCTCTAAGGATTTAAGTGAGTTTGCGAGTCTGGAACTTGTCGATTTGACGCTTGAATATGGCCACGTATTTAGCCACACTGGCGTCTTTTGGTTTGTTCCTCCGGTTTGTCCAACAACTCTTCAAGTTTATCTAACAGTCTTAGTTGTTCCATGTCTGCATCTTTCTCCCATCTAGTTTACATCTTGATTTACTTAATGTCTTTTATTGCTTTTTCATTTACTACCTAGATTAATCTAAAATTGATAGTATATTGTGTGAAACATAGAGTCCTTCTGGAGTCGATCCCGAAGTATTGCATTGCACCACTGATAATCGCATAGTAGCTCAAATGGTGAAGTGGACGGAGGAGGGGGGGGGGGGGGGGGGGGGGGGGGGGGCTCCCGGACGTTGGCGGGTCGGGCATTCCAGGTCATGTCCAGATGAGACCAGCTGAAACAATCAGAGTTTGAATGAAGGAAATCTGTCAATCTCTATCTCAGACCCGCCGTTAGCTCGAATCAAATCTTGAGATTCTTGTTTAAATCTCGTTATATCAAAGGCACCTCGTCGATTTCTTCAACCTCTGGTTCCCATGTGTTTGAGACCATAGGCTTGTGTTGTAAATGCTACAAGACCGAAATTTTCCTTTAGGTGGTTTGGTAGAAGGAGCGGAAGTTTTCCAGGTATTCCTTTATTTATTTTCTGGCCCATTAAATAAGAAATTTGATGACTCGATGAAGAGTGGAAGGAACAGATCCCATGTGATGGATACATGCTCTCCCTCGGGATGGGATGGATAGATTCTGCTATGTCAATGAATATTGTTTGATCCGTGAACCTAATTGCAACAGGGCGTCACCAAATCAAAAAATTGTTTGCTTCTTGTAGAACCAAACACACTTAGTTCATAAAGCCCTCCTTATTTGAAGATGTGTTGAGACGGTGAACATTAATTAAATTTTGGATTAGTGAAGACTGATAAGGGGAAGTTGTTTGATCTGAACTGGCTTAAAATGATCAAAGTAAAATTTATGGGCTTTTAGGAAGACATTTTATTGATAACTTGGACGAGTTACAGGAGTACGGGATGAAAGACACATAAAAATATCTAGTCTTTGGTTGGAACAGTGACCGGAGTAGATAAACCATAGTTCTAGTTGTCGAGGTTGTTTGTCTGATTTTGGATCCCCTTCCTTTTTATCCCCTGTCTTCTTTTATACACACTCCTAAGAATGTAACTCGGTCATGACCTAATTCAGCCAGGCCAAGATGGTCTAGGCCGAGGTGCCCTCTTACCTTCGTTATTGGCCGGAGTTCATATTGTTGGGCCTTGACAAGGAATGTAATTCTCCTCCAACAGTAAGCCCCCCCTAGTTTGTTACGAAGAATTTGGGGTGTTCGTGACGAATTATCGCAGATTGGGTCCAGAAAAAAATTGAATCCAGCTCTATTTGAGGAGTTTGGCAGATATTGAGTTTTGGCGGGTGACGTGATTGCTGGTGACACATGGCGTAAAATTAGATCTTTTTCGGGAAATTATTCGGTACTAAATTCATGCTGCTAATGATGGTATCCCCTTGTTTCCTGTGATCCCTTCTATAAAAGGGTGGTGGCCGACTCGTTCAACCCGTTTCTCTCTCTTTATTCCTCACCCTATTTTGTTTACTTAACTTGTGACGATTTCAAAACGATGTATCTCGTTATCAGAAAATTGCGTAAAGATAAGGCTGCCGAGAACATCGACGGGGAGGTTTCTCGCTATGGAAAGGAGGTCTTAAAATCTCGATGAGGAAATCGCGGAGGCAAAGCAACTAAGGTTAGGGCAGAAAAATTTCCAGACAACTGCTGCACTACAACTCAAAAAAGATCAAATCAAGGCTTTGGCCGAGCGCAAGCGACGAGCTGGAGATGTTGTTCTTGCAATGGAAGGATGAAGTTCGGCGGGACGTCTGGTGGTCAGATCTGACGATCCGTGAGGCAAACGGATCAAGGGTAGCTCTGTAACACTGAAGTCTAGTGGGATATTTCTGGTTAGTCGTGCCGAGGTGAGGATAGGAAAATTGGCGCAAAGAGCGAGGGGAGATCGGAAGAAGAAGGCGGATGTGGCAGAAAAACCATTGAGACCGAGTGCCCGATTCAGATGGAGAAAGATGGTAATTTTGTCGAGTTACCTCCGCTTCTGGAGAGCCTTCTTCTGCCTCCTCAACTCTCCAATCAATATTGGCCAAACATCGAGCCTTCCCCCTCCATGGTGGCGGATCTGTCTAGTTTGCTGGCGGAAGCTGGTGCTCCCCCTGGACTTATGTTTATTGTTCCGAGGAGGATATGCGACCGTGGTTGCCTCCGGTTGGGTTACACGTGTGTGTAAAATTCGTGGTCCGGGAAGAACGCCAGGATTTGGTTTCCTATTTCGTGACTCATCTCGGCGTATATATACAGAAGAGATATGCCGCTTTCCCAATTTATGACTGGGTCTATTAGGATTGCGGTGGCGTTGATGGTGATGGATGCCAAACGAGGGATTGTTCTGAATGTTCGAACGTATGAGGAACTGTGTTTCCTGTTGATCAAAACGAATTCTACCAGGCATAGTGACCGGGCATCCGAGTAAGAAACGCGACTAGCAGCGTCGCTATTTTTACATCAAGCTGGATAAGAAAGCGTTCGAAGATCCGTCAATTGATCTCCGCTTTTTATGCCGTACGAAGCTGGTAAACCTCGGAGTGGTTGCTTGATTAAGCATACTTATTTTTGTTTTTGCTAGCTTATTTTGCGTCTTTTTTATTTGACTTCTTGCAGTCTGGCACCCAGATCCTACTTCATGTTCGGCTCACAGAGTGAAAGAAGTGCGGGTCATAGTGGGGAGCGGGATCTAGTCTTGGGACGGTTTCGGTACAGATGGGATCAGGTAGCCGCTTCCGTTCATCATGGGAGGTTAGTTCGGTCCTCTCTATGAAACTAGTTAGGGAGAATTTTATCGCCACTGTTGGAGGGTTAATCGACATATCGGTTTTAATCCTTTTTATTCAGCGGATTTGGAATATGATGTTACCAGACTGGATACAGAACGTGAGGGGCCTGTTCCGGCTAAACCGAGATCAAAGAAAAGAAAGGAGGGGCCGTCCATCTCTGTCGACTCGGATGGTCCATCACCGCACAGGTAAGATGCCAAGCTGGAGGAACATGCTCGAGTGAAGTCAAGGTCGAAGAAGAAAGCATTTGTTGTTGTCGTTGATATGGACGATCCATCTTGGCTTGGATCGGATATCGATCTGGAGGAGTCCGTTCTGGTGAAGTCAAGGCCAAAGAAGAAGAAGAAGGTTTCATTTGTCCTCAATGATTCGGAATATCCGTTGTTTCTCCATTTTTGTTGATATCTCCGCTTTTGTTGACGTGGATGACGCTGTCGGTGCTCGCAGGGTACAGGCGGAAATATTTCAAAATGAGACGGGTGACCTCGGAATAGGCCCCACGTATTCCAGGCGAGTTCTTATACGAACAAGAAGAAGAAGAAGAGAGGTGCAAAGAGCAAGAGGGAGGAGATGACAGAGGGAATGGCTGGTGATAAAGTCGATAATGCCTCCGCTCGGAATGCTGATGGTGGGGGGGGGGGGGAGTGAATCGGTCAGACCAGTGGCTGGAAAGACGATGACTGTTGAGCTGAAAGTGCGTAAGGAGGTTCCTCCCTCGGCCGTTCCATCCGAGAATCAAAGGACAAAGACTTCGGCTTTTGTTTCAATTCCGAATGATTGCGCGTCGTGTAAATGCATTGTGAGCTGCTCGTACGAGTCGACGACGTTGTTTTCTAACGACATGGATGCTTGTAGGAAAGTGACGAGGAGTGTCATCCATCGCCCATGAAGGAATTTGGACACCTTTGGTGATGAGCTTCTGGCAGGCTCGTGTTCCTCGCGCTTAGGCAAAGAGCACGCTCCTAGCATTTATTAGAGACATCTTTTAGGCGAAGTATCGAGTTGTGTTTGTTATATTTTATTGAATATAGTGTCGGTCATGTATACGTTTTTGCGTTAGTGTGGGATTGTATTTGTTTTGCTTTATTTAATCAAGTGATTTTACTGTCGAATGATTTATCTGACCCGGAATACAATCGTCCAAACATTTAACAAAAACATAAAAATGAAAAATTGTTCGAGAATGTTGGTATTCGGACATCTGGAGAGAAGTGTCAGTAACAAACAAGCTGTGTAGTTTTCCCAAGTTCCTTGTTGGGACATGGTCGATTTATGTTGGCCGAATTGTGGAATCATGGGTCTTTATTGAATTCAGCTCTTTCTTGTCGGCGATTGTGTGCTTGCCAACTCTAACTCTCGCAGTGAGAGGTTATTGTTGTTGTTGTTGTTGTTGTTGGCTACCAATGTACCCTCGAAGAGGGATCAAGCCATTCGTAGTGCGGTTGGATTGACCAACGAAATTTTACGAGGAGTGATATTCGTTAACCCTAGTTACATTCCTAGGAGTGTGTATAAAAGAATGCAAAGGATGAAAAAGAAGGGGATCGGAAATCAAACATACAAACCTCGACGACTAGAACTAGGGTTTATCTACTCCGGTCACTGTTCCGACCAAAGACTAGACCCTTTTTATCCGTCTTTAATCCCAGATTCCTGTAACTCGTCCGATTTATCAATAAAACGTCTTCCTATAAACCCATAAAAATTACATTTGATCATTTAACCGAGTTCAGATCAAACATTTGGCACCGTGTGTGGGGAATGTAATTCTCCTCCAACAAAAGTGAAATAAGATAACATCAAATTGAATAAGTTGCTAACTAGAGCACATAAATTAATAACCAATGTACCTTCCAAACGATGAGAACCATATCAACGCCTATCAGCTCACCGGCTTCCTTGACATTACTGGCTTCTCGGAGACGGAGCATTGTTTTCAAGAAAATGTCTCTACAATGGCCTCAACTCTGTAAAATAAAGTTTTGCATTAGCCCTGGTCAGAAAGGTTGTTATAGAAACAACGTAAGTGTTGAATTGGTAAGAAGTTATGGATTTTCATCAACCTCTGAGAGGGTCTATATATACACGGAATGAGGTTGCAAAAGTAGTGATTTAAGATACATTGAAAAAAAAGTAGTGGGATTCCTTGTTGATTGAAAGTAATACAGACTGTTACATCGTCGAATATGGTGAAGATAAAGAGGTAGGATTACAGAGATACAACACCGATGGAGAGCTCTAGGTCAGAGGATGGTGGTTTGAGAATGGGCAACTGTTCAGTCCAAGCAAAAACGATAACAAATTTTTAAACCCCAATAAAATATTAGGAGCCCAATCATTTATTTGTAGATTAAATTGTCGACGAAAGGTGATAAAAAGATGCCATGTGTCACAAAATTCCCCACACACATTGATGAGGTGGCTCAAAGAGAATAGACCAAACTCAACTTTATTAGTATAGATATCAAGAAATATAGAAATATCCTTCTTAGTAAAAACTTCTCTTTTGCTAGGAGACAAAAGGAAAGTATGACCCGAAGTTTTAAAGTCATTTAAGCATGTGAAGAAGATCGACATCATTTTCTAAGCAGGAGGAAATGCTTCATAGATTAATTATCCCCAACATACCTTATATTGAGGGTTTAGTCAATGAGACTTATTATATTTTAACTTTAAAATATATTATTGTACTTATAATATTAACTAGATATTGACTCTCACACATGTGCGGGTGTCTTCTTTAAAAAAAAATTAAAAATATACAATATATGTTTATTATACATAAATATTGTGATACTAGAATTGGATTCCTATTTGTATTATATGTTATTTTGTTTTTTTAATAAACTAATCATATGTAGTATTAAATGTTATTTTATATCACTGCAATTTCTAGTATATAACATTATTATTAATACAATAAGTAATTTTTGATTTTTAATTTTTTTTATGTAAATTTTATGTTATTCATATAAATAAATGGTTTTTTTTTGCAAATATGACTCAAAACTCAAAGTCAAACAAAAAACTAACCCATGATTTTTTAGGAACTTTGATTTGCCCTATTCACGAAAATGTCATTACTTTTTTTTTCCACAAATGAGTATTTTACTCTATCATTCTCATCTTCATCAAATATTTATAATATTTTATTGTCATCAATACATCAACCACCATGAAGAAGCAATTTAAAGCTCTTAATGCATCTAAAAATAAATTTTCAATCCTCATATCTCATTTTCTATGTCCTACATTTCTTTCACTTTCTTTCTATATTCATCCAAAAAAACCCCCAAAACCCAAAATTTTGATTCTAAACTTTGTAAGGTTCAAACTCATGATTCTTCTTTATTAACAAGTGGATCTGTTTTGTGGTGAAATTTTGTGTGCTAAGAGAAGCTAATCAAGTTACCTCACTGGTTGAAATTATGATATTGATTTTTTTTCCAGATATGTTCGTCATTAGACTTCCATGTAAGTCTTCTAGTCGTAGAAGAATTTCGTGTAAGTCGTCTGACGAAAGACTTACATGAAAGTTTCTAATTAAAATTAAATTTTAAAGTTTTATTTTCAATTGCAAAAGTAACCTGAGACGACTTACTTGGAAGTCATCTCGTTAAATATAAAATTTAAGTTTATTTTTCTGGTGGAAGACTTCCATGTAAGTCTTCTAGAAAAAAGTCAAATTTCTGAAACAATTCGGTCAATTGCAAAACAAACATTTATCCTAGAAAAATTATCGGGAAGTCTTCTCTGGTAATTTCAAAAAAAATTCAAAAACAAAAGTAAGCCAATCATCATATGTATAATGAGACACTTTCCTCTCTTCTAAAACCATCCACTTCATCACATCTTTTGTTATGATGGGTCCCACATAATCAAATAATTTACTTTATCGTTTGCCAGGATTTTGAACGCATATTGAACTTTTTAGTGTTTTGATTGTTACGGTATTAATACATTCAAAAGCCATTAATGAATTCACTTTATACATAAGTCCAAATGTTAGCCTTACAAACATCTTGCATTATCCTAAATGGACTAAGAAGCCCGTGTTAAGATTTGATTAGGCAATAACTGTCGAGTTGATTGGGTCAAAATCAGTATCTCCTCTGACGATCAACCGTTGCTCTCTGAAGTCTGCACCAGTGCAATCTGTATCTCTCTCCATTAAACTCTTCATCTCCCACCCTTTCTCCACTCTGATGATTAACCGTTACTTTCTCAATCGCTGCAATGAATACTCTGTTAACATTCAACTCTCTCACCCTCTATCTCAATCTTCCCTTTTTACATCAAAACCTCAAGCGTTTCAAAAGGATCCCTAAAAATAGTTAGGACTAAGACGAGAATCCAACATTGGGTGCTTGTCTTGATCAGTCTCTTCGAAGGAGCTGACGTTGATTTGGGTGTCCACCCACTCGGGTTCCTCCTTCGCTTTTCATTAATCTAATTGCTCAAACCTTCATAATGAATGGTTTGGCAAGCAATACGTGCTCACCTGAATGAAGATGGGATCGTTACAGAGTGATAATCATATTGTGGATGATGAGCGTTTTTTTTTTGTTTCAGGAGTTTCTTTAACAGGTGGCAAAGCATAAGATCATGATAAGGATGATGGGATTACTGTAACCAGAGAGGCATAGGAAGAGAATTGATTAGACGCATCGCTTGCTGATGTTGTTACTTTCTTTGAACCATTGCTGTCTCAGGTATCAAAATGTCCACATGATCATGCTTTCTTTCTTTGGTGCTCTTTTCGAGATGATGCATATTTTAGAGTTGTATTTTGTAAGGACACTAAGCTATGGTTGATAGTTAGGCGGATTTTCTATTGAAGTGCCAATGCCATATTCTTAATCACCAGTGGTTCTCTTTAGGCTATAGTAATTTCCACAGTTGTTTTTAACCTTTGTTCGTTGTTTAAAATACAAACAATTTGATTTGTCATGAGTAATATTTTCATTACAAAAAATTCCACACCAAAATAACAAAGATAGGTCCACGAGTCGTCATTTAAAAAGCGTCATTTACATAATTCAAGAAAACGAGCTTCACTTCACTGCTAATGGCCCTTCAAACCCATGCATCTGAATATCTGGGCACATAAAAAATAAGTTATAAAAACATTACTAAAGCAGTTATCTTCATGAAGAGATAGATATCAAAAAAATACAAGCGGGAGGCATGCTTCTAGTATTTACAAAGAAAGACTTCCAAAGAAGTTTATTGTATAGTAGATTTTTCTAGAAGTCTTTTTTTATAAATTTTCAATTGCAAATGACCAAAATGGAAGACTTCCGTGGAAGTCATTCTACGTCAAAATTTAATAAACTTTCATTTTCTCTAAAACTATAAAAACTTTTTAACATTTTCTTGTTAATTCATCTATATTAGTTGATATTTGGGTTCCTGAATGAAATTCATTACTTGATTGGTTTTAATTATGAGGTTACCAACATTCATGTTTATTAATGTTTCTACCTAATCCGAGAAGACTTCCGAGTCTTTTACGTTAATTTTTGTAAACTTGTTAAATAACTTTAAGATATATTTTTTAACTTTCAAAGTGATAAGTAACTTCAAGAATTTCAAGTAATATAGTTTAATGTGTCTTCTTAGTTCATAAGGTATACTTTTCAACTTTCTTGAAACTTGAAATTTCAATTTTCACTTAAAATTTGTGTTTCACTCTTAGATTTTATTTCTCGTTTAAATTTCCCGCTTTAAAGTTAAGTTTTTCGAGAAGTCTTCCGAGAAGACTTTCCAAAAGTGTTCCAGAGGACTTTGAGTGAAATTTTTATATGTTTGAAATTATGTAATGTTTGATATTTTTTGAATTTGTTTATGTTTTCTTGAGAAGTCTTCTCTCTTAGTTGTAGTAAATTTAATTATTTTTTTGTGTTATTTTGTTTCTATTGAAGTTGTATCAATAACTTCAATAGTGTCAAGTACTTTTGGTAAGATAATATTATAGACATGAAAAATTTACCAAAAACAATTTCACTAATATCTCTTTACATGTACAAAGAATTCACAATTAAAGGGTACACCTACAAATCACAAAACATACCATAAAAAATTACTATATATCATTCCTCCAAAAAACAAGTTTGGACTCCACTTGACATGGGAGAAGACTCTGTCATAACACTTACAGGAAGTCTTCTAGCGATTATATGTTAGAAGATAGAATACTTCCTAGAAGTCTTCCAAAATTTGACTCATATCTGAAATACCTGCAAATCCAAAAACGTTCAAATGAATTCAAAAAGAGAAAATGAGTGGAAATGAGATAGGTTTACCTTTAAAGATCACACAAAATAAATCTATCTTTAAAGTAGTAAAGATAAGAACCATGTAATAAAAAACCTGCAAAACAAGATGAGTTAGTGAGAAAGACATGAGACAAAAAAAATGATAAATTGATATAAAGTTTGGTGGTTTCAAGTTCTAGGAGGCTTAAGAGAGTTTGGAGAGTTTTAGTTTGGAAAAGGGTAAGAGCTTTAAGCAACCAGAGATTTACCAAAACTCCTCCATGGAAACTTACCAAAACGGTCAGTTCTGTTATGAAAGAGGAGATATGGGAGAAGACTCCACCAGAAGAATTCTTTGAAGTCTTCTAGTGCATTAAATGTTAGAATACTTCGGATAAGACTTTGTTGGAAGTCCTCCGAGTCTGTCTCAGATCTAGAAAAAACCTGCATATCCAAAAGCATTCAAATAGCTTCAAAACATTAAAATCTTTAAAAATAAGGTAAGATTTTTTTTAAAAAAAATAGAGTTTTCAAAAGATAAGAGATTTAAGCAACAATAAGTTACCAGATAAAATATATGATTTATTGATCTACCTTTAAAGTAGTGAAAGATGAGAACCACCTAATTAAAAACCTACAAAAATAAAATAAAGCGGTAAAAAATACATGAGATAAAAATGAGAAATTGATATAAATTTTGGTGGTTTTAAGTTAAAAAAGATTAGACAGAAGTTGTAGAGTTTTAGAATGAGAAAAATTACATTTTTGTTTTCAGCCATTTGAGAAAAAATGAGAGATATATAAGGATACAAAAAATCTAATAAAATTAAATATTTTTTGATTCAAAAGACTTTCAAGTAAGTCTTCTAATAGAAGACCTCCTAGAAGACTTACTTAAAAGTCTTCAAGGCCATAAATTTACTATTCGCCTAGAAAACTTCCGCATAAGTATTTTAGTGCATTATTTGTTGGAAGACTTAAGTCACCTAAAAACTAAACTCAAATAAATAACTAACTAGTAATAAACACTTCATAAAACTTAAAACAACTTTAAAAGTGTTTAATATACCAAAAACTTAACACATATAAGTCAAAATTTAATTATTAAAAAAAAAATTAAGCTTCCAAAATCTAACTTTAAAAATATATACAATAGTAAAACATATGTTACCAAAATCAACTTCAAAAAATGTATAATATACACAAAACAAAACACATATATGTAACATTTAAATTTTACTATATCTTAATTTATATCATTTACAAATGTTTATAATCACATTATTTCATTTTTTCCCACATCAAAGTTTTTTTATAAAATTTATAAATTATTTTTAAGATCTACTATATGAGAAAACTTCCTCAAAGTCTTCCAAAAGACTTACAGAACCTCAGAATACTTACATAACCTCCGAAGATTTTAGGGGTTATGTTTGTAAAAATGATTTTTGGTTTTTGTTTGGTCATAAGGGATTGGTTGTAATTTCACTAGCCTTTTGGGTTACTTTTACAGTTGATTCAAGTTTGGGTATACTTTTGGAGTTAAAATCAAATTTTGAGACATACTTTACAAATTCTCCTAAATTAATATTCAAATTTTTGAAAATAGTTAGTATATATAATATAAATGCACTATTTATATTTGGACAAGAAAAAATGATATGTTTTAATATTTACGAAATGGAAAAAAAATTCTGTATTAACTCTATATCATATCAATTTTATATATAATCAATTATAGATAAAATTATTTAAATGAACAATTTTAGGAAGAATTTGTTAAGATATATTGTCATTTGAAACAATCATTAATGTTGACCATAAATAAAATTAACATATTGTATGCAAGGAATATTTTGTTAATAGTAATTGACGCTAAATATCAGGATTGTTTAAAAGTCATTTAATCATGTGAACATGTGAAGAAGACCGAAGTACTATAAGCAAGTGGAAAAGTTTCATGGATTGGTACGGCCGTGGAATGGCTGTCTCTCCCTAGATCACTTGAAGGGGGCGTGGATGGATGATAGATGATGAGGATGGTCTTCTTCTTCAAGCTGTGGAAGGCTATAAGGATGTTTTGCTGCTCCTGAGACACAGGTGCACCCTTCTTGATGTCTAGGATGGATCACAGAAGATCACTCTTCCTTAGTGATATAAAACACGTCCACCTACGTGAACAAAGAGACAAAGTCTCCACAGTGACGATAGGTTGAGCCAAAGCTTAATTTTATTGAATAATGGTTCATTGTTTACATGGAGGCTCGTGGTTACATAAATAAGAAAGAAGAAAATGAAATCCTAAGCTAAAAAAACCCTAAACCAAAACCAAGTCGGTTTAGTAAAAACCATATCCTAATCCTATTGCTAATTGGTTTAAGATAACCAAACTTAATCCTAATTGGTTTACACTTAATTAAATCATAAATAAACTGTAAATAAACCATATTAGGTGTGCCCAATCTTCTTGGGCCAGTCATAATCCAAGATGGCTTGTCTTTCCACTTTTTGGGCCGATAAAGGCCATTTTCGAACAACTCTTGCTTGAGCTCGATCCATCTTGTTCCTGGTCCGACCAAGTACCTCATTGAGCTCATATTGATGATGAAAATGTTCCTGATAATCCAATTCCACCTCTGGTTCTTGATCTTCCATTTCCAACTCATTTCTCTACCATGTCGGTTTAACCAGTCCATTTCTCGATCATACCAGATCACCCATTTCATTTCCTCTCCAACCAGCTTCCTTTCACCCATTTCCTGGTAAATTAGATTGCATACTAGTCTTCCATGCTGGTTCATAGTCATTCCTTTCTCTATGAAGGCCTCATCAAGATCCATAGCCTTCTCTCGGTCCAATACCTCATGAATAAGGCCAGTAAGATCTCCAATAAGCCCATTAGGCCGTCCTGTGACCCATTGCCTTTCTGGTACATGAATTGGCTTCCAAAACTTGAGTTTTAAGCTGATCCAGGTAGCACCATTCCCTCCTCCTTTCAAAAGGATTTGGTCCTTAAATCCAGCTCTTCAAGGATGAATGGACAGTCCAATCTCAGCTTCTTTGTTTCTCTTTAGAACAGGGTGTTGTTTAATCCTTTTTGCACGTTTATATTCCCTCCAGGCTCAAACACAAAGCTTTGTAAAGCCTTCACACGTCCTAGATGTTCCACTGGACTATGCACATTACAAGCAACACTTAGAGCTAGCAATTTCTGGTCCTTGTTTAATGCAGATCTCATTGCCTCTAATTGAGCTTCTTTCCACTTATACCAACACAAGCCTTGATCTTAGACTTCTGGGAATGTGATCTCAGCTTAGACTCACCAGAAACTACCTTTGGCTCTTCCAGTTCATGCAAGAACCCTTCCAAATAAAGCTTCAATGCTGCTGCTATTTGGATCAGGGTGTTGTTGATGCTCTTATGCACACACGAGCTCCCTCCTGGTTCAAAAACAAGGTGTTGCAGCCCCTTAACAAACCTCAGGTGCTCCACTAGGCTGATCTGAATCCACACATTAGGTTTTGTTAGTAGATCACAAGAAATAGATTCAATGATATCACCTTCTTCAACAATAGTTGTAAGTTCCAATTCATGAGCTTTAGGTGATCCATCAAGGACTTCTTCTTCAGCTTGGTTCATACCAGGCATCTGATCACATATTGTTGATGATCTCTCCTCTTGTTTTCAGATGGGTTTCCCAGTTGTCTGGTTGACAAAGAGTGGTTGGTTCTGATTCAAACTTTTGTTCTATCTCACCCTGTTTTGCAGCAGTTTCTTCTTTCTTCTCTACTGGTTCCTTTTGGTAACAACTTAGCTCATTATCTCTGGATTCTGGACGTGGGACTGACCTCTGTTGTGGGTCTTTCATCACAGCAGTGAGTGATTGATCTATCATGTTCCTGAGGTGTTCCTTGAACTGTGGGCTTTGCAATTCATCAAGATATGCTTCATGTAGCTGCAACTTTCTTTGTTCCTCACGACTATAGTAGGACTTTGGCTCATCTCTGGATGTCCTAACACGTCATTTATCTTCCCTAGCTTGGCTTTGCATCCTTTCAAATCTGTTTGCCCATACCTCTTGGATACAAACATTTTCTTCATGACAGCCTTCATCTCATACCAAGAAGAAATATGTTGCTCTCCATATTGTCTCCTAGTATTAGCTGTCTGATACCACCAATCAAGTGCATATCCATATAAACCAGTAGATGCCAATTGATCCTGATTCTCTGCTGTGTACCCTTGACACTTAATAATTACATCGATCTCCTTTTCCCATTCTAGGTATGTATCTGGATCAAACTCTCCATAGAAGGGTGGAATCTGGACAACTTTTTCTCTTCTCTGCAACAACTCCTTTGTTGCTTTGCTCTCAGCCTTCTTCTCATTGTTTCTATTGATTCCAAAAGAATACATGGAAGATCTGCTTGGTATTGGATGTATTTCGTTCTCCTAGGATAGAACTTCAACCTTAACCTTCAAGTGGCTCTGATACCACTTGGTACGGCCGTGGAATGGCTGTCTCTCCCTGGATCACTTGAAGGGGGCGTGGATGGATGATAGATGATGAGGATGGTCTTCTCCTTCAAGCTGTGGAAGGCTATAAGGATGTTTTGCTGCTCCTGAGACACAGGTGCACCTGCTTGATGTCTAGGATGGATCACAGAAGATCACTCTTCCTTAGTGATATAAAACACGTCCACCTAAGTGAACAAATAGACAAAGTCTCCACAGAGACGATAGGTTGAGCCAAAGCTTAATTTTATTGAATAATTGTTCATTGTTTACATGGAGGCTCGTGGTTACATAAATAAGAAAGAAGAAAACGAAATCCTAAGCTAAAAAAAAACCTAAAACCAAAACCAAGTCGGTTTAGTGAAAACCATATCTTAATCCTATTGTTAATTGGTTTAAGATAACCAAACTTAATCCTAATTGGTTACACTTAATTAAATCATAAATAAACTGTAAATAAACCATATTAGGTAATATAATCCTAGGATGTTGCTCTGGATCAGATGGGATAGATCCTTGCCTAAACGAATCAGAGACTCAAGTTTATCAAGGTATGTGGATCGATTGGTGACACAAAGAGATGCGGATGGACTCCTTGATACTCCTAGGATCTAGATCAGATATGACACACCAAACTAGAACCCTTAGACGCCGGATATGACTCACCAGCAAGCTCTCACACTCGACAAAGAAGAGAGAAAGAGTAGACAAAAGGTTTTTGATAAAAGACTGCTTGTTCAGAATGAGAGTTTACAAGAGTTTAAATAGAGAAACCGAGGCATATGCCTTTAGGTTTCGAGAAATAACATAACATAGAAACTATAGTCTAAAACATAACATAAGATAAATAGATAGAGTAGTCTCCTTTAGGCTTGGACCGATATTAGCACCTAGGTGATGTGTGAAGTAGCTTGAGGCCTCGTTAAAAACCTTCCTCCGGAAAACCTCTTTGGGACAAAACCAAGAGCAAGGAAAAGAGCACACCCAAGTACTTGCCTAAGTACTAACTCAGCTAGATGAGGAGATAGCTTGAATGGTGATCAAGGTATCTCGGATCATCAAGCTTTGTCCAAGACCTTCTTCTTGTTTCCATACGAGTCTAAGTAATCCTCCAATGGCTCCATTTAGTTTCTTAGTTCTAGAACGAGTCATGGGACCTTCTGGAATGGCTAAGACATCTTCACTAGCTGATTGATCCATGGTTGCATTCCTGGTTGCATCCTCTTCCTTGTTGCACTGGTCCATGATCACATCATCCTCTCCCACTTGAAAAGGATTTGTCCTCAAATCTGTTTCATCTGCCACAAAAGGAACCAAATCAGTAACATTGAAGCTATTAGATACATCATACTTACCTTGGAGGTCCAGCTTGTATGCATTGTTGCTGATTTTCTTAATGATCTCGAATGGACCATCTATCCTTGACATTAGTTTGGATTTCCTTTCATTTGGAAATCTCTCCTTTCTAAGGTGAACCCACACTTTGTCACCCACTTCAAAGAACATCTCACGCCTGCCTTTGTTGGCTTGTTTGACATACTGCTTTGTCTTTTCCTCAATATTGCGCCTTGCTTGTTCATGGATTTGTTGCACCATCTCTGCTTTCTTCTTGCCATCAATACTAACTCTTTCACACTCAGGTAAAGGCATTAGATCCAAAGGAGAGGTGGGATTGAACCCATAAACAATTTCAAAAGGGGAGAACTTAGAAGCAGAATGCACTGAATGGTTATATGCAAATTCACAATGAGGCAAATAGTCTTCCCATGATTTCAAGTTCTTTTTGATGAATGCACGCAAGAGAGTTCCTAGTGTCCTATTGACTACCTCAGTTTGCCCATCAGTTTGCGGATGACAAGTAGTAGAGAACAACAGTTTAGTGCCTAGTTTAGACCAAAGGGTCTTCCAAAAGTAACTCAAGAACTTAGCATCTCTATCTGATACAATAGTTCTAGGCATGCCATGCAAACGTACTATCTCCTTAAAGAACAAGTTAGCAACATGTAATGCATCATCAGTCTTGTGACAAGCTATGAAATGTGCCATCTTAGAAAATCTATCTACTACAACAAAGATAGAATCCTTTCCAGTTCTAGTTCTAGGCAGTCCTACAATGAAGTCCATAGAAATATCATTCCACAGATGATAAGGAATGGGTAAGGGAGTGTACAAACCATGGGACTGGACTTTAGACTTAGCTTGCTTGCACGTTGTACACCTTCCACAGACTCTCTCAACATCTCTTTTCATGTGTGGCCAAAAGAAATGATCCTGCAAGACCTTAAGAGTTTTGGCAATTCCAAAATGTCCCATTAGACTTCCTCCATGGGATTCCCTGACAAACAAGTCTCTCAAAGAACAATTAGGTACACAAAGGCGATTATCATAGAATAAGAATCCATCATGCCTAAAGTAATGACCCGTAGCAAGTTTCTCTCAAGATTTATAAACTTCTTTTAAGTCAGGATCATCCTCATACATACCTTTGATTTGTTCAAAACCTAGTAGCTTGGCATCTAGAGTGGTCAAGAGAACATACCTTCGGGATAGTGCATCAGCAACTATGTTTTCTTTACCTTGTTTGTATTTGATGACATAGGGAAATGTCTCAATAAACTCAACCCATCTTGCGTGTCTCTTGCTAAGCTTACTCTGTCCTTTTAGGTACTTGAGGGACTCATGATCAGTGTGTATGACAAACTCCTTAGGCCATAGGTAGTGTTGCCATGTTTGTAAAGCTCTCACCAAAGCGTATAGCTCCTTATCATAAGTAGCATAGTTGAGAGTAGCTCCTCCAAGCTTCTCACTGAAGTATGCAATAGGTCTCCTATCCTGCATCAATACAGCACCAATACCAATCCCTGAAGCATCACATTCGATTTCAAATGTTTTAGAGAAGTCAGGAAGTATAAGAAGAGGAGATTGAGTAAGCTTCTCTTTAAGGGTCTGGAAAGCAGTTTCTTGTGCATCTCCCCACTTGAATCCCACATCCTTCTTGATTACTTCAGTTAGAGGGGCTGCAATAGTGCTGAAGTCCTTCACAAAGCGTCTATAGAACCCAGCAAGTCCATGAAAGCTCCTTACTTCCCCTACGGTCTTAGGACTTGGCCATTCTTGGATTGCTCTCACCTTCTCCTGATCAACCTTTACACCATCTGCACTCACAACAAAGCCTAGAAAGACCAAGTTATCCGTACAAAAAGTGCATTTCTTCAAGTTTGCATAAAGTTTCTCTTCTCTCAACACATCAAGAACTGATCTAAGATGCTCTATATGATCAGTAATGTTCTTGCTATAGACTAGGATGTCATCAAAGTATACTACCACAAAGATGCCTATGAATGATCTAAGCACATGATTCATCAACCTCATGAAGGTACTAGGTGCATTTGTTAATCCGAATGGCATAACTAACCATTCATACAACCCATGTTTAGTTTTGAATGCAGTTTTCCACTCATCACCTTCTTTCATTCTAATTTGGTGATAACCACTCTTCAAGTCTATCTTAGAAAAGATGCAAGAACCATGCAATTCATCAACCATATCATCTAGTCTAGGAATAGGATGGCGATACTTCACTGTTATGTTGTTGATTGCTCTACAATCAACACACATGCGCCAGCTACCATCCTTCTTAGGGACAAGAAGAACCGGAACAGCACATGGACTCAAACTCTCTCTGATATGCCCCTTTTCCATCAGCTCCTCAACTTGTCTTTGCAATTCCTTGGTCTCCACAGGATTAGTTCTGTATGCTGGACGGTTTGGAAGTGTTGATCCAGGAACAAAGTCTATTTGATGCTCAATCCCACGTATAGGTGGTAAACCAATAGGTTGATCATCTGGAAACACATCTTCATACTCCTGTAATAGAGAAACAAGTTCACTCGGATAATCCGGTGGTAGATCAGTTATGGTTAGAAGAGTTTCCTTATAAACAAGCATTATAACCGAATGATGAGAGTAAAGAGTTCTTTTGATGTCTCCCTGTTTGGCATAGAAGTTATGCTGCTTGCTTTGATCAGGTTTAAGGTCGATCTCTTTCTTCTTTTGAAGCTGAAGTTGATCTTGTTGCACATCCTTAGGAGTCAAGGGTATCAGCACTGTCTTCTTTCCCTTGAATTCAAATGAATGCTTGTTGGTATAGCCATCATGTATCACACGTCTATCTGATTGCCAAGGTCTTCCCAAGAGGATGTGACTAGCTTCCATGGGTAACACATCACACAAGATTTCATCCTCATATCGCCCAATAGCAAGAGGCACCACCACTTGACTTGATACCTTCATTTCACCTTCTTCATTAAGCCATTGTAGCCGGTATGGTTTTGGATGCTTTTGAACCTTCAATCCCAACTTCTTTACCATTGTCTCACTAGCAACATTGACACAGCTTCCTCCATCTACAATGAGGCTACAAACCTTTCCTTGCACCATACACCGGGTATAGAACAGATTTTCTCGTTGCTCAAGTTCCTCAGTCTTTGTTTGTAGATTCAAGAGCCTTCTTGCTACCAACAATCTCCCTCTCACTGGTTCTTCTTCATATTCTTCCTCTGTCTGCTCGTGATCATATTCTGTTTTGTCATCTTCAGACTCATATTCTCCATTCTCAAGCAGAATCATGATCCGTTTGTTGGTGCATTCATTGGCATAATGCCCTCTTCCTTGGCATTTGAAGCACTTGACGTCTCTAGCTCTTGAACTGGTAGCCACGGCCTTTCCTTTATCCTTCCCAAACACCGCAGTTGGCTTTGCTTCCTCTTTAGGATATGGTTTGCTCTCCTTAGTGTAGGCTGGCTTTTCCTCCTTTGGGGTATGAAACTTTGAAGTCCCATAACTATTGCGTGAGTGTCCTTTTCTTTTAAGCTGTTGCTCAACAAGGATAGCCTTATGCAACATCTCTTCTAGTTCCACATAATGTTGCATCTCCACATTGTCTTGAATCTCACGGTTGAGTCCTCCTAGAAACCGTGACATGGTTGCTTCTCTATCCTCAGAAACACAAGCCCTCAGCATAAGCAGTTCCATCTCTTGAAAATACTCTTCCACGGACCTAGATCCTTGAGTGAGCTTCCTTAGTTTCTGATGGAGATCACGGTGGTAATGACTTGGAACAAACCTCTTACGCATAATAGATTTCATCTCATGCCATGATTCAACTGGATACTCTTGGTTGCGTCTCCTAGTAGTCACTAGTTGATCCCACCAACTCAGAGCATAATCATAGAACTCAGTAGCTGCTATTTGAATCTTTTGAGCTTGAGTGTACTGCTGACAATCAAAGACAAGCTCTATCTTCTTCTCCCACTCCAAATAGGCATCCGGATCAGCCTTGCCATAAAAGGGAGGTATCTTTAGCTTTAGTCCAGCTAGATCATCACGTTGATGTCTTCTTCCTTCTTGATCACGTCTCTGCCTCCTCCGGCTGTCTCTAGAAGAAGAGCTATGGTGGTGTTCATAGTAGTTGTCAGTTTCTTGTGATCCAGCATGCTCACGCTGGTTCCTCCTAGATTCTTCTGGTTCTTGTTGAGTTTGATTCACCCTTTCTCTTCTAGGCTCATTGCTGTTCCCCTGACCAGTAGCCTGCCTCATCTCTAGCCTTAGTTCATCACGGAGTTCCCTTATACTGGCCTTAATCATATCAGCAACCGTGGAGATCATCGTTTGGTTTAGTTGATCAGTCATTTGATCCCTCAGTAGCTTGTTCTGCCTTACAAGTTCTGCTTCCTCTTCTGATTCGTTCACCATGTACCTGAATCAGGAAGAACTTAAACAAGTAAGTTGTTCAAAAGGATTCAAATAGATTGAGCAATCAAAACAATATTCGCTTTTCAAAACGGTTCAAAAGATCAAGCTTGCAGATCACGGATCAGAGAATTCAATCGACAAATCTTCAGATCAGATTAATCAGTTTAAGTTTTATGAAATCAGAACCTAAGATGAATACGATCAAATCAGATTAGATCACAAAGCTAAAGCAAACAACTTCAATCGCAGGTGATTCAACAGTTCAAACGATTCGATTACTTCTTTCACACGGATCGGTTTATTTTGAATCCAAATATGGTAAGAACTTTTAGATCTATCAGGATTCAACACAGATGGATCAATATCAAACGAAAATATGATTAGATTCTACGAAAAACAACAACAAAACAGAGATCGATCAATCGGTTTTATGAGAAGTCAAAAAGTTCGACTTGAAAACCAAAGAGAGATCGAGAACTTCCCTATCCAGAGTTGCTCTGATACCACTTAATATGATCCTAGGATGTTGCTCTGGATCAGATGGGATAGATCCTTGCCTAAACGAATCAGAGACTCAAGTTTATCAAGGTATGTGGATCGATTGGTGACACAAAGAGATGCGGATGGACTCCTTGATACTCCTAGGATCTAGATCAGATATGACACACCAAACTAGAACCCTTAGACGCCGGATATGACTCACCAGCAAGCTCTCACACTCGACAAAGAAGAGAGAAAGAGTAGACAAAAGGTTTTTGATAAAAGACTGCTTGTTCAGAATGAGAGTTTACAAGAGTTTAAATAGAGAAACCGAGGCATATGCCTTTAGGTTTCGAGAAATAACATAACATAGAAACTATAGTCTAAAACATAACATAAGATAAATAGATAGAGTAGTCTCCTTTAGGCTTGGACCGATATTAGCACCTAGGTGATGTGTGAAGTAGCTTGAGGCCTCGTTAAAAACCTTCCTCCGGAAAACCTCTTTGGGACAAAACCAAGAGCAAGGAAAAGAGCACACCCAAGTACTTGCCTAAGTACTAACTCAGCTAGATGAGGAGATAGCTTGAATGGTGATCAAGGTATCTCGGATCATCAAGCTTTGTCCAAGACCTTCTTCTTGTTTCCATACGAGTCTAAGTAATCCTCCAATGGCTCCATTTAGTTTCTTAGTTCTAGAACGAGTCATGGGACCTTCTGGAATGGCTAAGACATCTTCACTAGCTGATTGATCCATGGTTGCATTCCTGGTTGCATCCTCTTCCTTGTTGCACTGGTCCATGATCACATCATTAGGCGTGTCTAATCTTCTTGGACCAGTCATAATCCAAGCTGGCTTGTCTTTCCACTTTTTGGGCCGATAAAGGCCATTTTCGAACAACTCTTGCTTGGGCTCGATCCATCTTGTTCCTGGTCCGACCAAGTACCTCATTGAGCTCATATTGATGATGAAAATGTTCCTGATAATCCAATTCCACCTCTGGTTCTTGATCTTCCATTTCCAACTAATTTCTCGACCATGTCGGTTTAACCAGTCCATTTCTCGATCATACCAGATCACCCATTTCATTTCCTCTCTAACCAGCTTCCTTTCACCCATTCTCTGGTCAATTAGATTGCATACTAGTCTTCCATGCTGGTTCCTAGTCATTCCTTTCTCTATGAAGGCCTCATCAAGATCCATAGCCTTCTCTCGGTCCAATACCTCTTGAATAAGGCCAGTAAGATCTCCAATAAGCCCATTAGGCCATCCTGTGACCCATTGCCTTTCTGGTACATGGATTGGCTTCCAAAACTTGAGTTTAAGCTGATCCAGGTCGCACCATGGATCAACTACCCCCAACATACATAATGTTGAGGGTTCATTTAATGAGACTTATGATGTTCTTACTTAAGAATATATTGTTTTAGTTATAATGTTAATGTTTATTGTAAAATATTTTGTTTTCCTTATAATGTTAATGGTTGTAAAAAAATTTACAACCAAAAGTAACATGTTCTACAGAACATATTTGTATTAATCTTTTTTTTTGCTCACTAAAAAAAGAAACTAGTTTTTTTTACCAAAAGCATATATATTTCAACCTAATATATAATTTAAATACAAATCATAGTATATATATTATTTAAAAATTAAATTCTAGACAATAACTGAAAATTTGTTGGAAAAAAGTTGAGAAATAATCGATTTGAAACTAATGGGGTTGACCAGCCACTAAAATGATTTCTCTGTTGTGAAGGAAAAATGATAAAGTTATTAGATGATAAATCTAATCAATCACAAATTAATACATTATTGAATCAATTTAAATTAAAAGAAATTGAATAAAGATAAAATAAATTAAAAACTGGACCGGTTAAAATTAGCAAAATATTACCAATGAATAACATACTAAATTTGAATTTTGCTAACGTTCTGACCGCTCACGGCTAATTGGTTTTCCACGTTCGCTCATTCAGCTTGTGGGCCCCATTCATACGATGGATGGTGCATTGATTTTTTGAAGGCTCAAAAGTCTTCTTTATTGACCATGCAATCACCAAAGACCTATCCCCGTGCTTTTTCCTCAATCAAATGATATCACGAATCACTTCTCGACAGGTCACCCATCTTTTCACTACTCCAGCTAAAGCTCACTTAACTCTGAAGTTCTAATCAGATTTGTTTACAAAAAGGTAAGTGCACTTTGGTAAGATATGTAGCTATATCAATTCTTTTAAGCCTTTCCATATACCACAAATTGGGATGTTACAACTCACCCCATCTCATTGAACGCACGTCCTCATTGCGTCCAAGATCGTTACCCATGTTAATTTGAGCCCATACCAGCGCTCCACATTCATCTGGGTTCGGCTTTGATACCACTTAAAACTCCCTGACCGCCCACAGCTAATAGGCCTCCTACACCCGCACATTCAGCCCATGGGCCCCATTCCATTCTACTGACGGTGCGCTGAGGGCTCGAAAGTCTTGTTTACTGATCATGCAATCACCACATGCCTTTTCCAGTTCTTTGGACTCACTCTCACTATAGCACAAATCACTTTCTGATACGTCATCCATCCTTACACTACTCCAGCTCCAGCATGCTTACCTCTAGAGTTATAAACAGATTGTGTCCGAAAAGGTAAGTGCACTTTAGTGACATAGATAGTCAAATAAATTCTTTTAAGCCTATACATATACCACAAAATGTGATGTACTGTAGCACCCAACCACCACATCTAATGGGCCGCCCACACCTGCTCACTTGGTCCGTGGACCTTATTCCGTACAACAAACGGTGCGTTAAGTTTTCCAACAATCAAATGTTTTATTTACTGACCATGCAGTCACCACATAATCTTTTCCCGTGCTTTGGTCTCACTCACACTAAATCACGAATCAATTCCTGATAGTTCACCCATCACTCAAGTTCTCCAACTCAAACACGATTAACTATGTTCTATATAGATATGTGACCATAAAAGTAAGTACAATTTGATGATATAGGTAGTCAAATAAAATTTTAAAGCATTTGTTACATATACACAAACTCGGATATTACAATTCATCCCCTCTCATATAACACAACATCCCCGTTGGGAACCACGACATGTTTCCAGACGCCTCTTGAATCAGAATTAAGATGGCAAACCAGCTATGATACCACTCATAACTCCCCGACCATCCACGACTAGTGGGTCACCCATGCCCGCTCACTTAGCTTGTGGACCCCGTTCAGTGTGACGAGTGGTACGTTAATTTTTCCAAAGATCAAAAAATCTTGTTTACTGACAATGCAATTAGCACATTACCTTGCCGTGATCTGGCCTCACGCATGCACAAGCGGTATCAAGAATCATTTCCTGGTAGGTCACCCATCATTCTACTACTCCGGATCAAGCACACTTAACTCTAAATTTTTAAATCGATGTGTGACCGAAAATGTAAATATACTTTAATGACATAAGTAGATAAATCCGTTCTCTTAAGCTTTTCCACGTATACCACAAACCGGCATATTACAGTTACATTTACGTTATAAGAATTTTGGAACATGTAATATCAGTGAAATTAATGAAGCATACATGCTGTAATTCTCCTTTGGTCACGGACACATGAAGCAAATTCTTATGGCATGCTACTTACCTCTTTAATTGCTCTAATCCATACTATTACTCACCAAAAAATAATTCGCTTTAATAGCTTTCGGGATTTCATGACATGCTTAACTGAGTTTTGAGTTTTGAAAAAAAAAATTAAATGTTCAGTTGTATCTTTTCCTTATCATAACAAACGAAAATGCAACTGAACCAGGTGGAAAGTGATGAAGCTTTGTCAGCGTCTCTGCTGTATGATGATCCTGAATCACAATTTGTGATACAGTTACATTAAGGCAGATTCAACAGCAACAAGGTAAATCATTCCTAGTTTCTAAATCCTGTTTTTACAAAAAGAGACGACATTACTTTATACTTTATTATTATGCTTTCGGTCACCATAGTTCTATAAAATATTGAAAAATACTGTAATTTGCATATAAACTGTGTGATTAAGAATATATATGATTAAACAAACTAAACTCGTATGGATAGAACTAACTCTTGGAAATCAAATTCATTCGTTTGAGAAAATAGTTTGCCCAGACTAACTACTGTAAGATTTTTTTTTGTCCGATAACAAAACCCTTAATTATACTTATGACGTAAACATTGTAGATGTATATGAAACTTCATCGTTCTCTAGTTTGGCGTTTCGGCATCGGTGAGCCCGATCGGTTTATTGTGTAATATTATTTGAGTTGATTTGCAAAGTACATTATGTGGGGTTGTAGAATAAATATTTAGAAGAGACTAAAATAAATACAAATTATAACCTAAAGCTTTATAAATATTTACAAATTATTAATAAGACTTAACAGTGATTTTATAAGCTTTTACAACTCATGCTACTTGTAGGGTAAAATATTGCAGGGTTATTCGACGTTGTTTTATTTGACTATCATCTTTTATTTCGAAAAATGGTTTTAGGGATTAAGGTGAAGCTTCCCATGGGTTTATTCGTACTGATGAGCTTGACTATCCCCTTGACGGCTCTATCTTTCAATTTATTGTAATGATTTCTATATCCGTTCAATCGTCGATCATGGCTCCGAAATATTCTGTTATGGTTGTAAACTTTGATGCTCAATAAGTCATGAGTACAACGTACTGGTAGGGAAATCAAAGAGAAGAAGAATAACAAATATTAATTTTTTGGAAGCAAAAAGAAAATATTATCTGAGAGCGGGAAATTGTGTAAATTGGAAAAGAAAGCTGCCGTCCTACTCTAAAAATAAAGATTGACTTATGACTTAATTATCCTCAACATTACATAAAATTTAATATAAGTTAGAAATCTTACATTATTTGATATTTGGGAATATGCTACTTAGATGGATTCTACTTCTTCAAATTTTCATTTGGTTATAAAGGCCTTCCAAGATATTAAGAACAAGGTTTCTTATATAACTATTGAAAATATAAAATAATTTTTCTAAGCTATATATATAATTTAAGTAAGGTCGAGTATAATTAAATTAGGATTATAATTAGTTTTATATTAGTTTGATAAAGTAATGTATAAGGATTTATAAACTAGTTTAAAAGCTTATAAATCGATTATAAGAGTTTAAAACAATACATAAGTGATAATAAAGGTTTTCAAACATCTATTGATTTTATTGATAAAAGTCCTCAACTATTTTTGAATAGTAAGAAAACACATTAACTAAATTTTCAACCTTATAAACATTTAACTTACAAACTGTTGACTAATGTTACCCTCCATCATAGTAGTTTCGACCGAGGGTGACATAAATTAGTGGAACTAAAGTTGAGGGTTTCTTTCTGGTTGAAATTTTAGTTGAGGTGTTGTTTTACGATCCATTTTAGTTGAGAGGTTTTATTATTATAAAGTTAAAAACCCTATATTATATTAAGATGATATATTTTAAGCTAATTTTCAAGAAACCCATAGTAAAATACTTATCATAAATTTACCCCTAATTATCATAATCTAGCAAGTAACCACATCTGATTCTAATCTAACTCATAAGATCCGATATAAAAACTACCCATAAATAAAATTATATTTTACCATATAAACTTAATAAAAAGATAAAACATAGGTTAAAAGTTTTCTCGTCATCTTATTGATTGGATAAAGTGAAATATATCAAATGTTATGAAAATGGTTTAGATCTAAAAATTAAAAACATAGATAATATAGTTTAGGATTCTTGACAAAAATGTAAAATCGACTTTTGAAAGGTTAATCCTTCCAAGCTTTATCTCGAGTTCTACGGGATGAGTTTCCTGGCTGTCGTAATTTTGATGGTGGTGAAGCATGTTAGGATTCCTTTCCACTTGTTACTTTTCGGTTGGATCTTTTTTTTTGAATAAATACTTTTTTTTTTTTCGGTTGGAACTCCATCGAGGGTCCTGTGAAGTGATATTTTTGTTGTCGATTTTGCTGGCCTCCCTAGTGGTTTTGTTCACTAGTGGAGAGGTGTAGTAAGTGTGAAGCCATAAAATCGAATTGAATGTAAATGATATAAATAAAGGGATATTAAGAAATATACGATTTTAAAGGCAAAATGAACTGATATGAAATGTTTTTTCGAAAAGAGACTATGGAGTCGAGATGAATTTCTTTTCTTAACTCTTAATATTCACTCAGTAGTGAGACGGACTTGTACGAATCAGAGTCCCATAATACAACCATGATAGACAATTCACGCATCACTCTTGAACGTCCCTGGCGGACTAATAATCTACAAAACAATCTCGAACTTAAAGAAATGACTTACGCTAATGGATTTGTTGTGATGATTTTTTTCGTTTATCTAAAACATGAAGAAATGAAGAAGAGAGACGAGTTTATTATAGAGAAGGAAGAGAGCCACTTCATGCAATAGTTGATGCACGTGGGCGAAAATCTCGCGGAGATCGGGGAAAGTGAGTTATGAAACTTTCTCTCCAAGATCCTCTCTTTCTTTAAAATAATTTCTTGAACAAACAGATGAAATGAGTGTTGTTTTCAAAAACAAACTACGCAGCGTTTTTGACACAAAATCATGATGTGTTTGGTTCGAAAATGGGCCAAAAAAAAACAAAAAGCTATTTGATCCAAAAAGAACTTATTCGCCTATGGACCTTCACTAAGGACCGCAAGATTCAAGCCCAAGCCCTACGCCAAGCGGCCCAGATTTGCGTGTGTGGAACCTCCTCTCTCCTTGAAGCATTTGATCAGCTCTATAATGTGAAAGCAATATATATAGTTTAGCTCAAATTTGTTTCTCATAGGCGATGTGGGACAAATCCCCTTTCATTTATTAAGAAAAATAAGGTTGTGGCCAATTTGTAACTCAAAGAATTGCCTTTTATTAATTTAGGCCATTACGATCTAATAATTAGGCCAAACAATCCTGCCACATAAAGACAATGACTATAAACATATGTAAACTAATGCAAACTTGATAGAGCTCTAGAACTCAATAAACTTTACTGATTAGACTTATACTAATGGACTAGACAGAGATACAAACTTATCAAGAGTGCGAAAAATTCATTATGTTTGAGTTGATTGTATTTTAAATCTTAAACCACTCATAGTTAATATCTAACGGTTTTACTTTACTAGAAGGTAAACATGATGTCTTGAACAAACTGGTGTTTTAAGTAGACCGCGACAACATGCATAACGCAGATTCATTTTCTCGTAGAACTTAATTCTCTATTATGTTCATTGTGACCCTAAACTATTCTTGGTTTTCATGAGTAAACATAAAGAATATAACCTTCAATTGATTCTCTTAGAAACGGCCATATTTCAACCTAATTAGGTAATTGACCACGAAAAGTATTAAGTAATACTACCGCTTTATAAGCTATGGAATCATTAAGAACTTACGATTATCCTTCTCACATTAGCACTTTTATCATCTTAGGAGCTGAGAAGATATCACTTTGTCTCAAAGTGATTTGGTAGATTATGTTTGATTTTGTTTTCCCTTTAAACTACGTCTCGGGATCTCCGTCATGATAGGTAGGGTTGGCAGTCAAGCATCCTCATTCTTTATAGGCTTTAAACCCATCCTTTTGATGACTTAGCAATAATATCTCGTGGCAAACCTTTAGTGAATGGCTCCACTATGTTGTCAGCCGATTAGATGTAGTCTGTTGTGATTACAGCCATTTGAGATAAGTTTTTTAATGTTCTTATGTTGTCTTCTGATGTGATGAGAATTTACCATTGTAGAGATTATTCTGTCCCCGAGCTATAATTGATTGAATGTCACAATGTATGTGTATAGCTGGCACGATTTCTCCCACATAGGAATATCTTCCCAAAAAATTCTAAACCATTCAGCTTCTTCTACTGATTTGCCTAAGGATATAAACTCAGATTCATGGTGGATCTGGCTAACACTGTTGTTTGGTAGATTTCTACGATGTTGCTGCTCCTCATAGTGTAAAGACATATCCACTTGTAGATTTTGAGTTTTAGAATCTGATATTCAATTAATGTTATTGTATCCTTCGAAAAATGGTGGTTCTTTACTATAGTGAAGCCCAAAATCTTTGGTGTAGCGCCAATAATTGAGTACTCTTGTTATAGCTTTCAAGTGTGTATGACTGA
>CAJHQP010004864.1:0-50943 GCA_905132765.1 Moricandia arvensis | reverse complement strand
CAATGAAAGCAAGGGTGTAAACAAATGGATAAAGCATTGGGCGTAGAGAATTCTTAAGGATATCACTTCAATGTTGACCAATAAATAAATCAACATAGTTTATAACCGAGCAATATCTCGAAAAAATAATGTAGATAGAACTAACTTAATTTCGTAGCGTAGAAAAAAAAATGAGCGAAAAGGGCGAAAAAAGAGAAACTAGGGTTTTGGCCGTCGGAGACCAGGATACGGCTATGGCTGATTCCGTGGATCAAGGACGACCCCCGGGGATCCTCCGGACATAGCAGGCTCGTGGGTGAGGAAGATTACATGCTCGAATGCTGGAGGGATGCCAAATCCGGAAGAGTTGATTGACGATACTTTTGTGTTTGAGAGAGTAAGGTTGGAACTTCCGAACGGAGAAGACGGGGAACCAGTGGTTACAATTGAACAAGAAGTGTTGGAAGCCATGAATGGGTTGTGGGAAAAACTGTATGATCGTGAAAGTCCTTGGTCGTGTTACTTCCATTGCGGTGTTGACCCGAAAGCTTCGAGAAATGTGGAAGCCTAAGGTTTCAATGTATGTGATGGATCTTCCTCGGCAATACTATATGGTCAGGTTCGGAGATGAGGATGAGTACCTTGCGGCGCTGGCAGGGGGTCCGTGGAGAGTTTTTGGGAGTTACCTTGTGGTACAAGCATGGACGCCGTCGTTTGATCCCTTAAGTGATGATATTGTCACGACGCCTGTGTGGTTACGGCTAGCAAATATCCCAATCAATTTTTACCGCAAGTCTATTCTGATGGGGATTGCTAAAGGGCTAGGAGCACCGGTTAAAGTGAACCTAACGACGCTGAACTTTGAAAGGGCAAGGTTTGCCAGGATCTGTGTTGAGGTGAATCTAAGAAAACCTCTAAAGGGATCGATATTGATTAACGGAGACAGATACTTCGTTTCTTATGAAGGTCTATCTCAAATCTGTTCGAGTTGTGGCATGTTTGGTCACTTGGTTCATACGTGTCTGAATGGGAGTCAAGCCCCGGATGTCAGTCAAGATCGTGCGGCTAATGAGAGAGCATCTCAGGAACGGAGAAACACTGTGGACCTACCACTGAGTTCCAACAATGACACAACCAGAACGCGTCAGGATAACGATGGTTTACGCCGGTCTGACAGTCCTGGAAGAAGGGGCTAGTTCGAGGAGTAGAATGGCGGCAGAGAACCAGATGGAAGGTCCCAACCGTAATCTCAGGGAGATCCAAAAAAATAAGGAAACACATAATATTTTGGTATCAAACAGTTTTGAAAGATTGAGAGAAGATTTGGAATCCACAGAGATAAGGCAAGAAGCGATTGTTCAAGGAGAGAATAAGGAGAATGAGAGTATCCAGGGGAATGAGAATATCCAGATTCACAAAAATCTTACGAAGAGTGTGAATCGCAAATCAAGAGTGATATTTTCGCGGCGAAATCCAAAAGAGAACCGGTCTAGGAATAACCCATATGCTTTAAAGGGGCAAACCAGAGGGAATAAAAGCCTGGACAACATAAATTCAAAGCCCAGATCCTTCATTAAGTCAAAGCCCATGAAATGGCTTATTTTTGGTCCAAGCGGTGGTGAGGTTGAATTATCTAGCAACGGGAAAAGATTGAGAGTTGAGCAAGAAAATCTGGGGAGAGCTGGTGGGTACTTTCTTCAGGACAGTCGGGTCAGAGTAGATGGGGCTTCGCCGTTGTTGGCTGATAGGAGCACTGAATCAAACCCGACCGTGGAGGAGTTGGCTACGAATTTGGAAATAGTGGCCGAGATGCAAGAAGTCCCATCGGGGACATCAGGGTCTCAGGCAGCTTAACAGCTGTCCCCGGCTTTTCTTAACCATTGGTGTATGTTTATGATGAAGATGCTTATGTCGAATTGCTGGGGGGCAAATAAAACTCAATCTTCGTCGTTCGATTCGTTACTTATTGAAGAAATACAGTACTGATGTTCTTGCAGTTTTTGAGACCCACGCAGGAGGAGATCGTGCTGGGCGCATATGTCAGAACTTAGGCTTTGATCAGAACTTTCAGGTGGATTCGGTATAGGACAGAGGGAGGTCTATGGCTTTTGTGGAAATCTGATGTTGGCGATGTGGAAATTGTGAAACACTCAAATCAGTTTATTCACGCAAAAATTATGAAGGGCTTGTGTCATGTCCCCGATCCTAGACATGATCGTTGGGACGGACCATGGTACAGGAAAACGTACCAGCAAGGCCTTAGGGTCTCATGAGTATCATGGTCCGAGAAGCAGGTTAAGTGCATCAGGACGCTGAGACTTAACCAGGAAAGTTGGAATAAGCTTAATACAGCTGGGAGGTGTAATGAAGAAGCTCAAAACAGCTCAGGATAGATTGACGCAGCTCAACCAAGCTCTGGATAAGCTTTGGGTAGCTCCGGCGAGCTTAATGTAGCTGGACAAGAGTATAGGCAGCTGGGCGATGCGCGGATGAAGCTCGGACCAGATGGAAGGAGCTCAACCAGCTAGGAGTAGCTCAGAGGTAGCTCACTCCAGGAAGGTCAGCTAGCTGGAGCTGATGGACTAGCTCACTCAGCTGGAGCAGCTAGTGGTCAGCTCATCCCAGCTCGGTGAACGGTTATGGTCCGGGCCGGTTGGACGGGTCATGGGCGGTTATGGGTCTTGCCTGACCCAACAAGGGTCCGTGGGTCTTGGCAATTGAACCAGGGCTTCAGGGGGACGAATGGGCCTTGTACCAGGAAGCCCACATACACAAAAAGAGCAGTTGGGCGATTTGGGCAGAAAGGGTGGGAATGGGCAGTTTGGCGGTTTTGGGCAGTTTTGTGCCCCCAATTCGTGCATGTTCGCCCAGAGACAGTTACCACGCCTTTCCCTATAAATATAAGACCCTCTGGACGAAATTATCAGTCAGAAACATAAGGCAAACCTCTGCCAAAATCCAGAGAGAAAAGAGAGAAAGAAGAACCGATTTTGAAGGCTGAATCCGTGTGAGTGTTAAGGCGTGTGATCTCTCCAACCGTGTGAGTTCTGTGAAGATCATGGCGTAGACATGGATACCAGACAAAGGGATCGTGGTAAGGAGAAGGAGAAGGATCGTGGCCAGAAGGATCGATCCTCTAAGGTCAGTGGTGTGGATCATGTAAACCAAGGGCATTGATCATTGTGTGAGAACATGTGGTTTATGATCTCTGGAACTCTGATCACGCCCATTTCTGTTTGTCTACATCTTATATCTTCCTCTCCTGATATGTTTATGAGAGTTTGGTGATCAGGACTGTCTTCCCATGGACCAAGCATAAGCCTGGTTCCATTGGACAGTTTATCGGCCAGTTTGGGTTCCATGATCCCAAAACTACTCTATATGCATTTGTTTGGCCTGAAATCTTGAGGATAGATGTTTTAGGATTTATAAGAATTATTGGAAAAGACTAGATACGATTTGGACTAGATTTGCTCAAAAACCATATTTTGGTCCTTGGGCTGATTGGGTCGGATCATAGGGTTCGGGGCGGTTTCTGGTGGATCCGACCATGGATTCCGTCTAGTTAGGATTTATCACGAATTTTCATGAATTTTATTTAGTTTTGGACCACTTTTTAAAAAGGGTCAGAATTGGTCTAAGATGGTCTTTAGGTGCAGAACCATGCAATTGCTTAGGTTTGTGGTTAGGTTATCGGACATAATATCATTCTGTTGTGCTTGTGTGGTTTCAGGTAAGGACATGGACCGTGGCAAGGCCAAGGAACCGTGAGGACTCAAGCCGGAATGGATGTGTGTGTGGGTTAAGGGGTAGAAACGTTTTTGTTATGAACTTATGATAGCCTATTGTGCAACTTGGATCACATGAATACTATGTATCACTCTGATTTATATTTATACAATCTGTTTGCCCCTTATTTGATATTGATTCTAACTCTGAATTGAATGAACCTCAGTTTTGTTAAAATGACTTAAACTAATTGGCTTTAAACCGGAATCACCCTTAGTATTGTATAAGTTAAGACTTGGATCTGGTTGGGGTTCAATGGACCAGAATCGGGTCTTACAGCTTGGATACCTTAAACTTGGTGGTCGTCTATTCAGCGCCATCAGCCAACAGGAGAAGCAGACTCTGGGCTCAGTTAAAGGAAGTTGTTCAATCAGCGAGTGAGTCAGTGGTGATTGGTGGAGATTTCAACACGATTCTTCATTTAGGTGAAAGAATGGGTGGCAGTGGTCGTCTTTCAGAAGATTCGTTGGAGTTTGGAAATTGGATAAATGAAAGTTCACTTATTGATATGGGATTCCGAGGACAGCAATTTACATGGAAGAGAGGGCGGTCGGAGATTTTCTTTCTTGCGAAGTGCTTAGACCGTGTTCTTTGTTGCCCTCACGCCCGACTCAAATGGCAAGAGGCAACAGTCACGCATCTACCCTTCCTGGCTTCCGACCATACTCCCTTATATGTTGATCTGGAGCCTGTTATTGAGAGGAATAAGGGCTGACGACCATTCCGTTTTGAAGCGGCATGGCTAACTCATGAGGGGTTTAAGGATCTTATAGCAAACTCGTGGGACAGTAATGTGGACACAAGAATGGCCTTAAAGAATTTAGAAAGCATTATGAAGAGATGGAACAAGGAAGTATTTGGTGATGTCCAGAGAAAGAAAGAGAGATTGATGAATGAGATGCGTGTAGTACAAGAGGCAATTGAGAATAACCCAACATATGAGTTATTACAGAAGAAAAATACGTTGGCCAGGGAGTTTGACGTGGTTCTAGAACAGGAGGAAATCATCTGGTATCAGAAATCGCGGGAGAAACTTCTCACCCACGGAGACCGTAATACAAAATTCTTCCACACTTCTACGATTATTAGAAGAAGGAAGAATAAGATCGAGATGCTAAAAAATACTGAGGGTCAGTGGCTGACAGATAGGGCCGAGCTGGAAAGGTTGGCTGTCAATTATTACAAGAGACTTTATTCTCTAGATGATGTTGAACAGACAGTGGATGCGCTTCCTAAGGGGAATTTTATATCATTGTCGCATGCAGATAAGCAGGAGTTGCAGAGACCCTTTACTGCAGATGAGATCGAGAGAGCTGTTAGAAGCATGGGAAGCTTTAAAGCTCCAGGGCCGGATGGTTTCCAACCAGTGTTCTATCAGCATTGTTGGGATACTGTGGGAAGATCGGTCATTCACTTTGTGCTTAACTTTTTCACGACATGAGAGTTACCTCAGAACACAAACAATGTTGTCTTGGTGCTCATCACAAAGGTCGTAAGACCAGAAATATACAATTCAGACTAATAAGCCTCTGCAATGTTTTGTTTAAGACAATCACAAAGACTCTGGTGAGTAGGATGAAAGGGCTCATGAACAAAATCATTGGACCAGCTCAATCTAGCTCCCTCCCTGGTAGACTTACCACTGATAACATAGTGGTAGTGCAAGAGGCAGTTCACTCGATGCGCCGGAAGAAGGGCAGAAAGGGATGGATGCTCCTAAATTGGATCTAGAGAAAGCTTTTGACAGAATTCGGTAGGATTTCTTGGAAGATACGCTGCAAGCAGTCGGGTTTCCTGACAGTTGGGTAAGAATGATTCTACAATGTGTTATGGGACCTTCGATGAGTTTATTATGGAATGGAGAGATGACTGATAGCTTCAAGCCACTGAGAGGTCTACGGCAGGGGGACCCATTGTCCCCATATCTCTTTGTGTTGTGTATGGAGCGACTTTGTCATCTGATCGACGGAGCTATCACGGAAAAGGGTTGGAAGCCTATATGGTTATCAAGAGGAGGACCGTGGTTGTCTCATATTCTATTCGCAGATGACCTTATACTTTTTGCGGAGGCGTCAGTTGCGCAGATACGTGTCATTAGAGGGGTTCTAGAAAGATTCTGCACGGCATCTGGCCAGAAAGTCATTCTAGAGAAGTCTAAAATCTTCTTTTCTGCGAATGTATCTCGAGAATTGGGGAATTTGATTAGCAATGAGAGCGGTATACAATCAACTTTTGATCTAGGCAAGTACCTCGGCATGCCGGTGTTACAGAAAAGGATCAACAAGTAGACTTTTGGTGAAGTACTGGAGAGAGTTTCATCACGACTAACGGGATGGAAGAGTCACACTTTGAGCTTTGCCGGTCGGGTTACGCTTACCAAATCGGTTTTGTTATCTATTCCTATACACACCATGAGCACTATCATGCTGCCACAGAGTACTCTTGACAGTTTGGATAGGCTCGCGCGAGACTTTATCTGGGGGAGCTCTTCTGGACATAGAAAGATTCACCTTGTGGCATGGGATAGAATGTGCCAACCGAAATGCGAAGGAGGGTTAGGCATAAGGCGATCAAAGGAGATGAATAAATCTTTGATTGCAAAAGTGGGATGGCGAGCGATGCATGACACGCATAGTTTATGGGCTAAAGTGGTGAGGAGAAAATACCATGTTGGTGATCTCCATGACACGAGTTGGATGGTGGCCAAAGGAACTTGGTCTTCTACTTGGAGGAGTGTAGGTCTTGGTTTGAGGGAGGTAGTGGTTCGAGGCCATAGATGGGCTCTTGGAGATGGGAGACAGATTAAGTTTTGGAAAGATACTTGTTTAGCAGATGATCATCTACTCCAATCGATCTCATCTGCTCTGCCACAAGGATCAGAGAGTTTAGTGGTGAGAGATTTGTGGAAAACAGAAGGCGGATAGGATCTAGAGAACATAGCTCCATTTCTTCCAGAAGAAAAGAAACTCGAGCTCTTTGCAGTCGTTCCAGATGATATATCAGGTGTGAGAGATAGACTGGCTTTGAAAGGAACAACGAATGGAACCTTCTCTGTAAAGTCAGCCTACAGAATGTTAACTACTATCTCGCCTGCTGGTCAAAGTATGGAGAAGTTCTATAAGCGTATTTGGACGGTCGTGGCTTCGGAGAGAGTGAGGTGCTTTTTATGGATGGCTGGACAGCAGGTTATTATGACAAATTGCGAAAGATACAGAAGACATCTCGGAGCTGCGGATACGTGCAATATATGTAAATGTGCTTCAGAGACGGTTATGCATGTGCTTCGTGACTGTCCGGCCATATAAGGGATATGGAATCGAGTGGTTCCAAGGGTCAAACGGCATAAGTTCTTTTCTCAGCCTCTACTCCAATGGCTGTTTACGAACTTGGGTGATAATCAGTTGATAGAGGGGAGCCCATGGTCAACTTTTTTCGCAATAACGGTATGGTGGGCATGGAAGTGGAGATGTGGGAATGTCTTCGGGGACAACCGTTTGTGCAGAGACCGGGTGAGGTTTGTTAAAGACAAAGCTAAGGAGGTATCAGCGGCGAATGGTAATGTAGGGAGTGTGAAACGTGCCCCACCACGTGAAGAGATAAGGATCGGTTGGAAAGCTCCACGGGACGAATGGTTTAAGCTTAATACTGATGGAGCGTCTCATGGTAACCAGGCGATGCAACTGCAGGCGGGGTCTTACGGAACAAATTCGGTGGCTGGTGCGGAGGCTTTGCCTTGAATATTGGTCGCTGCTCTGTTCCAATGGCGGAACTGTGGGGAGTTTATTACGGGATTGTGGTAGCTTGGGAGAGGAGGATCACTCGGTTAGAGTTAGAGGTCGACTCAGCGGTGGTCGTTGGATTTCTTAAGACATGAATTGAGGAGACTCACCCACTGTCGTTCCTGGTACGCCTGTGCCATTTCTTACTTTCAAGAGACTGGATAGTCCGGATTGATCACGTGTATAGGGAAGCTAACTGTCTTGCCGATGGGTTAGCCAACTATGCGTTCACTTTACCTTTAGGAATTCATGTTTTTGATTATGTTCCTTCTGATGTAACGTCAATTCTTGAGGATGATGTTCTAGGCGTTTCTCGTCCTAGACATGTTGTTCTGTTGTAACCTTACATTTTTAAAATAATACAGGGAGATCTTTCCCACAAAAAAAAAACTTAATTTCGTAGCGCTAACATCCTATCTTATAGAATCTTTACTACTAACTTCCTTTAAATTTTAAATTCTAAACATAAATTATAATCAGGTTTGATAAGTTTACAAAGTGCAATAACATCAACTTCCATTAATTTGACACTTTGCTCATTGACGGTTCTTTTAGGTATAAATAAACACTTTCAATGCCTCAAATAATCATACACTAGTTCAAGATTCGAGTTTCAGATTTAATAATACAGTGAGTGAAGAATCAAAGATAAATCTCTAATCTAACAATCTTAAGTCAACAAATCATGAAATCTCTTACGTGAAAAAATTTGAACCCAAAAAGCAAACTACTCAAACATATTTAAAGAGCAAGCACATAATGATTCATAAGAAAACATGATGCATTTTATTGAATAATAAAGAGTAACAAAAGATCTTCTCCAAATGACAAATCTTCAAAAAGGTCTCAAAAATCACTCTTAAACAAGTCTCTACTATCAAAACTCAAGATAGAACATAAAAACAATTCCCTAATCAATTTTCTAGGTAAATAACCTTCAAAACACGTATTTTTGAAAATAAGGGAAATTGCTCTATGATTGTCATAGATCGATCGATCCATAAAACATATATGGTTCGATCCATGCCAAGGATCTGTCTATCCCTACACATTGGATCGGTCAATCGCTTATCAATACGAAGATAATTGAATATCTGGATCGGTCGCTCTTCTCGTTGGCAAATTCATAACATTACGCTTTGGATCGATTGGTCGATCTTTATCATAGATCTATCGATGTGTTCATCTTTTAACTCGTTTTTTGGTTGAGATTCGACTGGTTTTTCAAGGTATTTCGATATTCTCTTAAAAAAATGTATTAAAATTTTACATAAATAATATTCCTTCTAAGTAGAAATAGGAAAACTGCATAATAACTAATAAAACTAGGTAAAAATAAGTGGTGTAATATACTCCTTCGTTTCAATTTAGATGTCGTTGTAGAGTAAAATTTTCGTTTCAAAATAAGTGTTGGTTTATGATTTCAATGGAAAATTTATTAATTTTATGTGCTATTCTATTTTTATTGGTTGAAATATGATTAATTTTATAGGTAATGATGTCTTTATTTTGAAAATATGCAAAATTAAATATTTTATTAATTTACGTGCAAAAACTTAGAACTACAACTAAAATGAAACAAATCTATTAAATTTTAATGTTTCATGAACTATACTTGTTGAAAAAAAAATACAAAAATGAAACAAAAATATTATTTCACAAGCACAGTCGAAACTTATGAAATAAAAGACAAAAAAAAATATTAAAAGAATAAAGATAGAAAGATAAGAATTAAATCCAAATAAATGAACATCAAACATGGTATATTTTTAAAAAGTATTCCTAAGTTATTCCAAAGAAAAAATAAAGTATTCCAAATATACTTGGATAGTGTGGGCCCAACGCAGGGAGTGAAAGATAAAGACTTATAAAACTCAGGAACATAGTAACTTGGTCCCTAAGACTCAACCATAATTGTTGCCTCTCAGTGTCTTTAGGGTTTTGTAACAAAAATTATCACTCTTCTTCTCATTATCTCCATCTATTCCAATCGATCACTCTTCTTGAACATTAACGAGCGATGAAGATTGCTTCGACTTCTAGGAATTTGAATATGTTCCCGACAGATGAGCAGAGATACGAAACTAAAGATGTTGGGTGCAAATCAACCAGTTCCTTGTTCTTACCCATAAACCCTAAGTTGCGAAGAGATGGCAAGGAAAGGCGCTACGTTGTCATGGAGACTCCAAAGAAACGCAAACATTGTGATGAAGAAAACCCACCGGAGAAGAGACAATGGAAGACCGCCGAAGCTTTGAAGTCTAAGTTTACAGAACCGGAGGATGCAAAAGCTATTACGGCTTCAAGGACGACACGCTTTCATGTTACAAAGACGAGGCACGAGGTTATAACAACAAAACCAGGTGACAAGACTGAGAATCAAGGTCACAGTTTCAAAGACTTGATAGCAAAGGCACGAGAGAAAGTGCAAGAGAAGAGACAGATCGATCTTAGGAACACTGACATTGCAAGCCAGAGGATATCGGCTCGGTTAGCTATAAACCGGGTCGTAAAAACCGTTGATTTCGATGATCATCTTAAGTATCACATGGAATTAGAAAAGCTTGGGTGTGATTTCATCAGTGATCAAGTCAGTTGCTTGAACAAGTTTAGTCTGTTGTCAAGAAGCGACTACTACATTGATGAATCTAACTCAGAGTAAAAGTTGAGAAGAAAATTGTAGGTGTGATCTGTCTCTGTGTTTTTATTTGTTGTTCAATATATAGATAATGTATGAAAGATTATCTTTTCGAATATCTATATATGACAAAGTTTCAGAGTAATTCTTTTTACTGTTTATGAAAAAATGATCAAATTACTTTTATTGGTACAAATAGTAACAACTCCATATACTTTATATAAAGATGGTAGTGTTTCAGATTTGCATCAAACTAAACAAAGTCACATCAAATCGAAGTGTTACAACTGGACTAGTAAAACTTTGAACATGGATAAGATTAAAAATGTCAATTCTATATATATTTCACCCTTAGAGCGAGTTTGCATAGAGTCTTACTATGAACCTCTCCTCCTGTCATGGGATGTAACTTGATCTCTTGCACCCCCATGTTGTACGTCAGCTTAGTTAAGAGAGAGTTCAACTTTATGTGAGTCCAAGCTCATAGCCGAAACGAGGAATGGAACCCTCAAAGTTCTTCAGTGGTAATAGGTATATCTAAAGTAACAACTCTGCCAGAGCTATCAAGATCATGCTTGTTGAGAAGCTGAACGAGAACAGCTGAGCACTTGAGAGGCAATTCCCTTGACCAAGTTATCTTCAAACTTGTTTCCTAAACCACCAACCATCCCAAGAACAAATGAGAGCTTTCTCACAGCCAGCTAGTGGAGCAGGAAGCATCCGCAGACCACTGCCCTTAGATATTATGTTGTGTTAGCATCGACTATGAAGCAACTCGAACATGTTTTAGAACATAACCCATAGCTTTCTGTATCACCATGTTCAGCCGCTCTGACCATCAGCAAGAGATGCATCTTCTTCAGCACTGAGGATGGCAGTGGAGACCCAGGTATAATCTTGTCATGAAGAACAGAAGCTGGATCAATTAACTTTACAGCCCATCCCAACCGGCAAACAAAAGATGCATCAGCCTGTAACTGAGCTATGTCAGCTTGCAAAGTGGACGCCAGCTCTGAAACTGTTGAGTTCTCATTTGAAACTACAAAAACTGCATAGGGTAATCTGCAAAATGAAGTTTTGCAGCCATTAGACTCCTAGAGGATCTCACAGGAAATTAAATCCAAGATGAGCTAAGCTTCCATGTAGCCCAATAGTTCCCTTACTCTTCAATGGGATCTTCATAGGACTGCTCTCTGTTAGTGATGAACCCTTCAAGCTTTGAAACTGAAACAGGGATGCAATAGGGCGTGCATGTCAGCGAAATCTTATTCTCATGAGAGAAAATACGAAAATGACACACTGGAATCTGAGAGCAGGCTGTTGTGGAGCTTTATACTTTTCATATTTGTGTTGTGCCATAAAGAATCTCTTTAATACTCGAGTTAAAGAGATTCTTTATGATTGACTCTAAAGTTTCTTTGGGAATTACAGAGGCAACAAAATGAAAACAAGAAATACTCTTTCTTGAACTAGGCAGGAAAAGAATCTTCGAGTCGGAAGCCAAAGCAAAAGCAAATTTGCAGTGTAACTTGCACAGTATATCAGTAGTGTAGATGCAAAAGAACCTTAGATCTGTATTTGTTCATGATATCAATGAATTCATTCCTCTCTATGCACGTAAAGCCGGAAAGCATCTGCCGCACTGAAGTTTGGGATACTGTCATAAGGCTGCTCTGTCTCAAATTAAAAGGAATGAAAAGGAAAAAAAATCACTGGCTATAACTTTATGTAAGTTTTTAACAAAAAAAAAAAAACTTTATGTAAGTGAAAAGTGAGCTCTAAAGTTAAGCAAAAATATACCATTTCTCATGACTTCAAATATCATATCACAGTAGTATCTGAAGGGTGACATCCTCATCACACGGCAAATATGCCCCGCAAGGTTATTGAAGTTAAACTTGATTTTGAGTTTATGCTTGATTATGAGTTCATAATCCAAAATCTCTTATTAGACTAAATCCAAATTAAGCTCATGTTCTAGAAATTTTAAAAAAATATCTAGGAAGTAAGTGTTAGTTACAAAAACGTGTTCCTCATGGTGGACGGCATGGACGGTGTGAACGGTGGCCATAATCAAAGAAAACGGCTTGGTGATTTGTCAACAATCGTGAGCTTCACCAACCCAAGCTTCTCCTATAAATACCCAAGGTGAAGGTGAAGAGAGAGCCATCCCAAAAATCCAAGAGAAAGAGAGAAGAAGAAGAACTTCTTCGTGAAGAAAAAAAAAAAATTTTTTTTTTCGGGTGTGAGTTGAGAGCTTTGTAAATTCTCCCGGGTTAATAATAAAAGACCTGTAGCAGGTCCGGAGACGTAGGCAAGATTGGCCGAACTCCGTTAATAATTTTGTGTGTTTTCTTCCCGCTCCCACAAATTCTGATTTTTTCCGCAAGGAAATTTGACCCGTATTTCCTAACAACTGGTATCAGAGCTTGAGTTACGGGGATCGGTCAAAAATTTGTCGGGTTACTATTCACGTGAATAGTGATTTCGTGAATAGTGAATTTTGTCGGTAACATCGGTTCATCGACGGAGGTGTTTTAAACACGGTGGTTTCAGAAACAATGGGAGGCGAAGATGGTTCGGCACACGGTATCGGGAAATTTGATGGTACAGACTATGCATTTTGGAGAATGCAGATTGAAGATTATCTGTACGGAAAGAAGCTCCATCAACCGCTGAGCAAGAAGCCTGAGAAGATGGATCAGGATGAGTGGGAGCTCCTTGACAGACAAGTTCTGGGTGTTATAAGGCTAACACTGTCGAAGAACGTTGCTCACAACGTTGCGAAGGAGAAGACCACGGAAGGGCTCATGAAAGTTCTCTCGGATATGTATGAGAAACCTTCAGCAAATAATAAGGTATTTCTCATGAAGAAGCTCTTTCATTTGAAGATGGAAGAAGGTGGCCTGGTTGCCGCACATGTGAACGAGTTCAACACGATTGTCAACCAACTGTCATCCGTTGAAATCGAGTTTGATGATGAAGTGCGCGCATTGATCCTGTTGGCATCTCTGCCAAATAGTTGGGAGCCGATGAGGGCAGCGGTTAGTAATTCTGTCGGTACTCAGAAACTTAAATTTAATGATGTTAGAGATCGTATCCTTGCTGAGGAAGTTCGAAGGATAGACTCTGGGGAGACATCCACGAGCTCTGCTTTCAACGTAGAAAACAGAGGATGAAACCTAGACAGAAGTAACCGGAGTAAAGGCAGGTCGAAGTTAAGGAATGGATGGGGTCAGTCCAAGTTCAGACAGCCTACTGAGTGCTGGAATTGTGGAAAGACAGGCCACATTAAGAAGAATTGCCAGGCACCACCTAAGAAGGAAGACAACAAGGGAGGCGGAGCTAATGCAGTGACACGTGAAATTGCTGATGCATTGGTAGTGTCTGTTGATTCCCCGAGGAAAAGTGAAGCTCGTGATGTAGCTACAAACAACACCAAAGCATCAATCTCCTATGTTGATAGCCCAGTCGATTCATGGGTTCTTGACTCAGGAGCGTCATTCCACACTACACCGCACCAAAACATTATGGAGAATTATGTTGCGGGAAATTACGGAAAGGTATATCTTGCTGATGGATTACCTTTGGACATAGTTGGTATTGGAGATATCAACCTGAAGATGTCAGATGGACGTGTGTGGAAGATTACGAAGGTTAGACATGTACCCAAGTTGATGCGAAACCTGATCTCGGTAGGTCAACTTGATGATACGGGGCATGATGTAAATTTTGGTGGTGGAGCCTGGAGAGTCAGGAAAGGTTCCATGGTGGTAGCTAGAGGTCATAAAAGAGGCACTCTTTATATGACGGCGAGTTATCAAGACACTGTTGCTGTTGTCGAGAATGCCAAACAAACCAAGTTGTGGCATTGTAGGTTGGGGCACATGAGTGAGAAAGGGATGAAACTCATGGTGGAAAATGGCGCTCTTCCGGATCTGAAGACGGTGGATCATCAGATGTGTGAAAGCTGCATCCTTGGGAAACAGAAACGATTTAGTTTCTCTAAAGGAGGAAGAGAGCCAAAATCTGAGAAGTTAGAGCTGGTGCACACTGACGTGTGGGGACCCGCTCCTATTGCATCGCTGGGAGGTTCGTACTATTATGTGACCTTTATTGATGACTCCACAAGAAAGGTGTGGGTTTACTTCATGAAGAACAAGTATGAAGTGTTCTCGGTTTTCAAGAGATGGAAAGCCATGGTTGAGATTGAGACGAATCTCAAGTTGAAGTGTTTAAGGTCTGATAATGGTGGAGAGTATATCAGCGAGGAGTTCAAGAGATATTGCGCTGATAATGGAATCAAGATGGAGAAGACTATTCCCAGAACGCCTCAACAGAATGGAATAGCTGAAAGGATGAACCATACCTTAAATGAGCGAGCAAGGAGCATGAGATTGCACTGTGGATTGCCTAAGACGTTTTGGGCAGATGCAATCAGTACCGCAGCCTTCTTAATAAACAGAGGACCATCGGTGCCGTTGGGATTCAAGATCCCTGAAGAAGTTTGGAGCTGCAAGAAAGTAAACCTTTCTTATCTAAAGGTATTTGGATGCTTAGCTTATGTTCACATTGACGATGCTGCACGAAGTAAACTTGATTCAAAGTCAAAGAAGTGTTACTTCATCGGTTATGGTAACGAGGAGTTTGGTTACCGGTTTTGGGATGATGAAAATCAAAAGATCATCCGCAGCAAGAATGTTGTGTTCAACGAAGAAGCGTTGTACAAGGATAAGCTAAAAGAAGGCTCAGAGAGGAAAGAGCCAGATGTTGTTGACCTAGGAGATATCCTGACACCGGAGTTGCCACAGGATACCCCAACAACAAAAGAAGAAATCTCTCAAGAAGAGAGTGGTGAGGCTGATGAGAATGATGATTCTGAAGTGGTCCCATATACACCAATCACAGAGTTACGACGCTCGAGTAGAATCATCAGAAAGCCTGTAAGATTTTCTCCATCGCTTAACTACATTCTGCTCACAGATAGAGGCGAGCCTGAATGTTATGAGGAGGCTATGCAAGTTGATGAGTCGATCAAGTGGGAGCTTGCAATGAAGGACGAGATGGATTCGTTGTTATCAAATCACTCGTGGGAGTTAGCAGATTTGCCTAAGGAGAAAAAGGCATTGCATAACAAGTGGGTCTACCGAATAAAAGAAGAACCTGATGGGAGTACGCGCTATAAGGCGAGACTTGTTGTGAAAGGATTTCAACAAAAAGAAGGCGTTGACTACACTGAAATCTTTTCTCCAGTAGTCAAGTTGGTGACTATTAGAACGGTTCTTGGACTGGTAGCAAAGGAGGATTTGCATCTTCAGCAGATGGATGTGAAGACGACATTTCTTCACGGTGATTTGGATGAAGAAATTTATATGAAGCAACCCGAAGGCTTTGAGGTCAAAGGAAAGGAAAGCCTTGTTTGCAAGCTTAAGAGGAGTTTGTACGGTTTGAAACAAGCTCCAAGACAGTGGTATAAAAGGTTTGACAGCTTTATAAAAGGTGACGGTTTCTTGAGGTGTGAAGCTGACCACTGTTGTTACTTCAAGAGGTTTGAAGAGTCCTACTTGATATTGCTCCTATACGTGGATGACATGCTGATCGTGGGAGCAGAATTGCATGAGATCAATAGCTTGAAGACGAAACTCTCGGAAGAGTTTGCGATGAAAGACCTTGGAGAAGCAAGGCAGATTCTAGGAATGAGAATCACTAGAAGCAAAGAGGGTCTCAAGCTATCACAAGAGGAGTATGTGAAGAAAGTCCTCAAGAGATTTAATATGGATGACGCGAAGCCAGTCAGTACTCCTCTGGCGAATCATTTTCGGTTATCCAGAGAACAGTCTCCAAAGACGGAAGACGAGATGGAATATATGGATAAGGTTCCATATGCTTCTGCTATATGCAGCCTAATGTACGCGATGATATGTACAAGGCCAGACATTGTACATGCAGTGGGAGTCGTCAGCAGATTTATGAGCAATCCAGGAAAGGAACATTGGGAAGCCGTGAAGTGGATTTTCAGATATCTGAAAGGGAATCCAAGTTTGTCGCTATGTTTCACAAAGTCTGAGAAGGGATTGCAGGGATATGTTGATGCTGACAATGGAGGTGACATTGACAGCACGAAGAGCACAACCGGGTATGTCTACACTTTTGGCGGTACTGCAATTTGTTGGGTTTCAAAATTGCAGAAAATTGTATCTCTATCAAGCTGTGAAGCTGAGTATGTTGCGGTTACGGAGGCAACAAAAGAGATGATGTGGTTACAGTCTTTTCTATAAGAGTTGGACCATGACCAGGGGAAAAGTGTGTTGTACTGTGATAGTAAGAGTGCCATCGATTTGGCAAGGAATCCAGTTTACCACGCTCGGACAAAGCACATACATCAGAGGTATCATTTCATCAGAACAGCGCTAGAAGATGAAGTGTTGGTGCTTGAGAAGATCCCAGGAAGTAAGAATCCGGCAGACATGCTGACGAAGGTCGTGCCGTGTGAGAAGCTGAGGTTGTGTGAAACCTCAGTTGGCTTGTTGGAGTAACAAGCTGAGAAGACCTGCTACATTGATCAAGGTGTGAAGACAGATTGAAATCAGTCTTCAAGTGGGAGATTGTTAGTTACAAAAACGTGTTCCTCATGGTGGTCGGCATGGACGGCATGGACGGTGTGGACGGTGGCCATAATCAAAGAAAACGGCTTGGTGATTTGTCAACAATCGTGAGCTTCACCAACCCCAAGCTTCTCCTATAAATACCCAAGGTGAAGGTGAAGAGAGAGCCATCCCAAAAATCCAAAGAGAAAGAGAGAAGAAGAAGAACTTCTTCGTGAAGAAAAAAAAAAACTTTTTTTTTTCGGGTGTGAGTTGAGAGCTTTGTAAATTCTCCCGGGTTAATAATAAAAGACCTGTAGCAGGTCCGGAGACGTAGGCAAGATTGGCCGAACTCCGTTAATAATTTTGTGTGTTTTCTTCTCGCTCCCACAAATTCTGATTTTTTCCGCAAAGAAATTTGACCCGTATTTCCTAACAGTAAGGAGGTTGTGGTAAAAAAATTTAGATATTTTATTAGAAAAAAATCTAGATATTATGATAGAAAAATCTAGATATTATGATAAGGTTTGTAAGATATTTAGTACTTTTGGAGCCTATAAATAGTTCATTCCTCTCTCATTTGTAACATAAGAAGTTAAATAATAATAAGAAGGTTTTCTTTGAGAAAGAAAGAAAGAGTGTTCCACCCAAAGTTCTCTAAATCTCTTTGAGAGTTCTTCCACATTAATCTTCATACTTAGAAATTCTCTTGATTATTTCGGGTTTTTCGGGTATTACGGTCTTGGGTTAGTGTTAAACACTATCAGGATTTTTCTTTACATGGTATCAGAGCTATTCTACTCTTGTCCTTAATCAAGATCGGTTTAAGAGAGCTCGGGTTTATTCTAAGAATGGAATCAACGGGTCGTGTTGTTGGATTGAGAATGGAAATCTTAAACCAATCTAACTACCGGTTATGGAAGTCATGCATGGAGTCATACTTGGTGAGTGAGGACTTATGGGATGTCGTCGGCGGTAGTAGCACAACACCACCAAGGGGAAATGCTGCAACCGTGGAAGCGACAAAAAAGTGGACACGGAAGAATGCCAAGGCGGAGTTTGCTTTGAAGAGGTCCATATCTTCAAGCATATTTGAGCATGTCTCAAGGTGTACTTCTGCTAGTTCAATTTGGCAAGCATTAGATCAATTGTTCAACAAGAAGAATAAAGCCAGGCTACAACTATTGGAGAACGAGCTTGCAAATGCAAAGCAGGGGGAGTCTTCAGTCTCAGATTTTTTCATTAAAGTAAAAAATCTATGCTCTGAGATTAATACTCTAAATCCAGAGGAGTCTATTTCTGAATCACGGTTAAAGCGGTATATTATTCGAGGTTTACGGCCCGAGGATACACCGTTTGTGATTTCAGTTAAAGGATGGGCTACACAGCCTTCCTTGGAAGAGTTTTAAAATCTGCTAGCTTCGCAGGAGTCACTAGCCATGCAAATGTCAGGAGTCAAAATCACGGATGACTCGAGAAGTGCATTTGTAGCCCGGAGACAACAAAACTTTAAGGCTAAAACGAGAGATGGTTGTCCAAGAAATGATGATGGACGTGATGGACCTTCCATAGGAGATAAGAAAAATTCAAGTGCTACCGGTGCGGAAAGCTTGGGCACTACAAAAAGGATTGTCGAGTCAAGTTGAAGGAAACAAATATGGCGGAGAAAAGAAGTCATACTGAAGACGAAGAATGGGGGAAATGCTTCATGGTGGAGGTTGCACATCCAGGTACATCCACAACTAAAAATTTGGGAAATGATTGGATTGTGGATTCGGGTTGTAGTCATCATATTACCGGAGATGAGAAGTTATTTTCTAGTCTTCAACATCATGACGGGAAAGAAGCCATTATTACTGCGGATAATTCAATCCATCGAATTGAGAAGGAAAGGACTGTTGTCATCAAAGGAGATGATGGAGAACCAATCACCCTCAAGAATGTTTACCATGTCCCTGGAGTTAAGAAGAATCTTCTTTCGTTGGTGAATGCAGTTGACTCAGGTAACTATGTTCTATTTGGTCCAAGAGATGTTAAATTTTTAAAGAATATTAAAGAGTTAAAGGCAGACTTCGTTCACACTGGAGCACGGGCTAAGGACTTATATGTTTTATCGGCGTCACATGCCTATGTGGAGAAGATGAGTACAAATGATAATGCTTCTATTTGGCACGCTAGACTTGGTCATATTAATATGACCAAGCTAAAAGTAATGGTGAATAAAGACTTGGTTCACAGACTCCCAAAGTTGAAGATTCAAGATGGAGGGAAAGTTTGTGAAGGTTGTCAATATGGAAAGTCACATAGACTTCCATTTGATCAATCAACCTCAAGATGCAGTGGTCCTTTGGAGAAGGTTCATAGTGAATTAATGGGTCCAACAACAACATCCTCCTATTCCGGATTCCGTTACATGTTGTTGTTCGTAGATGATTTCTCATGGTACACTTGGGTATACTTTGTGAAGGAAAAATCAGAAGTATTTCAAAGATTCCAAGAATTCAAGGTTACCGTAGAAGCAGAGCTTGGTCGGAAGCTAAAGACTCTTAGGACGGATAATGGAGGAGAGTTCATGTCAAAGGAGTTTCTCTCTTTTGCCAAAAAATGGCATTAAGAGAGAATATACATGTCCATATACACCTCAGCAAAATGGAGTAGCAGAAAGAAAGATTAGGCATCTAACCGAGACGTGCAAAAGCTGGCTACATGACAAGAATTTACCTAAAGCCTTATGGGCAGAAGGAATGAGATGTGCAGCCTATGTCATCAACCGGATGCCACTTAGTCCAAACAACATGAAGTCTCCTTATGAGATGATTCACGGAAAGAAGCCAACGGTGAAGCATCTGAGGATATTTGGATCAGTCTGCTATGTCCATGTGTTCGACTCTCAAAGAACAAAGTTAGAAGCAAAGGCAAAGAAATGTATCCTTGTCGGTTATGATGAACAAAGGAAAGGCTGGAGGTGTATGCATTCGGAGACACATAAATACACAGTGTCTCGTAATGTTGTCTTTGACGAAGTATCATCTTACTATAGACCACCTCAAGTCTTGGTTGAGCAAGATGTCTCAGGGTCTTCCAAGACTGATGAACAAGTTATTCAAGTTTAGAGTGAGTATGAAAGTCTTGAAAAGGAGAATCAAGGTGAAAGGGGGAGCATTGACCAAGATGAAGAAGAGGAACAAAATCATGGTTCTGTTGCCAACCTACGACCAAAAAGAAACATTGTCAAACCCGCTCGGTTCAGAGATGAGAGGTTTGTCACCACATACTCTTGCTACTTTGCAGCTTGATGTTCTGCGTTTTATCACAGGCCAATTAACCTAAGTGCACGCTACCACAATCGAATGGTATGTCGATGCAGCACTTTAGGATCGAATCCACAGAGAACTAGTGATCTATAACACTAAGAATACACAAACTTTCCTAATCTAAGCAAATAAGAAGATTGGTGATTTGTAATAACTAAACATTAGAATTATAAACAAAGTGATCTCAAATTCAAACAAGAAACAAATGCAAGAATCAAACTTTAAATCAATAGCTAAGGATAGATCCATGGGTAAAATCATCGATATCGGGTGATTAAGATTCAACCTAGGATGCTCAAACAAAACAATCAACAAGTCTATAGGTCTAAATCTCGTTCAAATAGACTAATCCACTTCCGTGACAATAATCCCTATGCTAATCATGAATTAGACATCAACTCCCGTTGGCCTTACCCAATCAAGCATGCATAAAACACAAGTCTACTAACCACTAAACATCTTGACAACAACTCCCGTTGGCCAAGCATGTATAGGACAATACTAGGTTGTTCAAGCATTTCATCGAACACCTTCCGGGCGTGAAACTACTTATGATCTAGATTAGGTTTCCCAACCTTAACCTAGCATTAAAATCACCTAATAAGCCATAAAACAAAGTTAATCAAGCAAGAATCATCCTAAACATTCACCTAATCACCCTAATCTACTTAACCCATAGATCTAAGAATGTTCACTCAATAAACTCCATGATAAACCTTAAATTCATGTGAGATTCAATGTTAATCATGTAAGAGAAACAAGATAAGATGAAGAACTTCCTTTAGAATGATCAAAGATTCAAGGTTTTACAATGAGAAATAAGTTCTTAGAGAGAAAAATGAGATCCTTAGGGTTTTTGGGGGTCTAAACATATATATAGAGGGCTAAAAATCGAGTTGGCTCGCGCGCTCCACCGCGGGTAAACCACCCCGGGGCGCTTGGTCGCGTCCAATGCTGCCTTGTCGCGCGCGGGTGCTCTACTCCGCAGCCAGGGGTCGCTCTGTAGGTCGCTCTGGTCGCCAAGATATGGCGCGGGTGGCCTAACCCGCGGCCATGGGTCGCGCTGGTCGCTGCGGGGTGGATATGCCTCTAGTAAATTGGTCATAACTCCTTCATTACATCTTCAAATGACTTGAAACTACTTCCATTAGAAATATAACTCAATTTTCTGTGTCTCCACAAAATCTTAGCAACAGAGGATTTCTTTAAGTGCTCCATCCATGCTCATCTTTCACCCCTTTTGGATCACAAGTGCTCCCAAACCTCCTCAAATGCATAAAAGGGTACTCCAACACCTAATAAGACATATGCAATGCAAATGATACCTAAGTATGCCTAAATGCTAGTCTAAATGATAATAATAAATTAAAATATGAATCTAAAGCTCAACAAAATCAAGAGATATCAACTCCCCCAAACTTGCTTTTTACTTGTCCACACGTAAACTTTCAAGAACAAGATGACGAAATATCTAAAAATGGGAGCTAGTGACTAAAAGAGACACTTTCTAGCCTTCAACATGATATCCTAAAAGAAACATAGCAAATAGCATGAACAATCTTTTCTATTACACTCTAGCTTCTCAAGGCCTATCTTAACTCTAATATCTCTACACAAGTCACTTACTCATCAATCAACAAGTCCCTTACCAACTCTCACATTCATTAAACCATTGTCTTAAGTGCACTCTTGCAAATGGGCAATTGGTCCTAATCACTTGGCTTGGTGAGAGAAAGGCTTGAAGCTATGGTGAAGTAAGAGGGTTTACAAGTTCTTTTATGGTGGTTTACTCTCAAGAACAAGTAGTTTGACATTATGCATAATATATCTAAGAAAGAGAACAACTCATGTATACAAAGTTTGATCCTCATTGTTCTACCCATTTCTTAGACACAAAACAATTACTACCCTTGATTCCCAATGCCAAACAATCTTTCACTCACTCAAGGATCCCAAAAACACTCTCACTTTTAGAACTCATTGTTTCTTTTGTCTATTAGGGATTCACTATTTTTCTTAGCCTTAGCTCTTCTTCTTCTTTTTTTATATTCTTTGAGCTAATATTTTCTTTTTCTTTGATCCCTAATATCTTATCTTTTCTTAGAATTTTGAGTTCACTCTTTTCACTCACTCTTTTCTCAACCCTTTAATATAAAACACTTAATACTCCCTTCCCATCCTATTAGCTAGACAGTTGTGAGACCTCAAAGCTAGAAAGTAATGAAGATCAACCATTGTCGTTTCCAATACTCTCAACATTATGCACATCTCAAACTTTCAGAAAAGATCTCACTCATCAAATTGACTAGGGCTTAAAGGAAGGATAAGGGTAAGGGTGAGGTGAACCATCCAAAGTGAAGATGGCCACTTGAGTTGCCAAAGATTGGTAAAAAGGATTAAGACCAACTCAAGTGTGTGTGAGGTAACCATGATCAAGCACAACAAAAGCCCATAAGCAAGACAAATTAGGTTCATTAACTCAAATAAGATTGGAGTTGGTTTAGAGAACAAGTCAATATCAAGCTCACAACAAGTTTCAAGTAGAGTTTTCAAGGCTCGAAGCATACAAGATTTTCAATAGATGTTTAAGCTACTTGATATGTTTAGCTAGGGTATCATGATGAGTTCTAGACATGTGCTCTTTGAAAGGAAATTAATACACAGCTCCCTATGCATATGGATGCAACCTAAATGCTTCTAGACTCAATCCTAAAGGTGCAAATGATGCAACTAGATGCTTGTTTTTGTTTTTCGATAATTTTCAAATTTTTAGTTTTTTCTATGCAAATAAGTATGTACAATGCAATGCATGAGATAGATGAAAAGTAAACAAAATAAAACACAATATGAGATAGTAGGCTCTCCCCCAAACTTACTTCACACAGTCTCTTGTGTGAGAGTAAATTTGAAAGAGAGGAGAAAGGAAAAATAAAACATTATGAACTAAGTATTGACAAGGGTAGAATGCACTTACTTGGAGATGGCCTTGATGAGAGGAGGGAATGAGGAGGGATAGAGATTGCTGTGACCTTGTCCATTTGATATGCCCTCTTGAAAAGATTTAGAACTCCCTCAAACTTGTCCCTAAACTTATTCAAACACATTAAAGCAAAATAAATAGAAATAAAAATATATACAAAGGATAGACATGGGAATGCCTCCCAAGCACGCTTGTTTCAAGTCTCTAGCTTGACTTTATGCGCTTGCTAGTCATATGAATCAAAAGGTTGAGCCAATGCACCTTTTGTCCTTCTCCTGCAAACACAAGGAACAAAGTATGCAAAGGAGCATACTACTGTCCATAGGAAATAGACAGATTTATCGTCAAGGAGTTTTACTAAAGATATAGTATGGATTAACACATGCTCCTTGAGGTTCATATTATCATGAGAATCAAATGCATTTGATGGAAACAAAAAGTCGACTACAGGTTCAAACGAGGTTCTCACAAAGTAATCTACTTCATCACCATCAATCAAATAAAGCACAATGTTCTTATTCTCATGATTGTTTTTGACAAGGGGGTTTTCTATCTCAAACAAGAGCTTATCCACATCAAGTTCATCCCCTAAATCAGCTAATTCAAGAAGAAGACTAGATTCATCAAGCATCAAAAAGTTAGTTTCAAGATCAATTGAAGCACAAAGATAGTTCTTGTCAAAACAAACTTCAAGATGATCTTTAGCAATCTTTTCTACTCTCAAGTCATCTAGTTTTCTAGTTTTACATATTAGATCATGACATTCTTTTATAAGCACTAGAGAATCAAGACCAGGGTCAATGTTCTCACCACAAGGCAAACAAATTTCTTCAAGTTGAAGTTTTAAAGTGGAAATTTCTGTACCTTCCAGCTGGAGTGGTGGAGCCCAATACATTACCTCATTAAGGGCACAAGTAGCATCAAACTCATCTTGAGTAACTTCCCTTCCTTCAAACTCTGCTCTATCTCTAATGAGGTGTATCCGAACCATTTGTGCTAAGTGTCTCATTGGCTTGCTCCAATACTCTTTCATTCTCCTAAGCCGATGTAACTCCACTCTTTGGTCTGGTGTGAGTATGCGTATATCAAAGGGTGGTGGCTCCACATATGGCTGATCTTCAATGTCATCTTCAAATATGTCTTCCTCTTCTTGTGGCTTCTCAAAGTAGCTTGAAGCCATTTCTACAAAAAACAAAAACTAGACTAAAAGGTTAGTAACTATACAAAGCAAAACAAAGCAAGAAAATAAAGCTTACTCTCAAGAAAATCTGAAATCCTAATGATAAATCTACTTAGTTCCCCGACAACGGCGCCAAATTGATGTTCTGCGTTTTATCACAGACCAATTAACCTAAGTGCACGCTACCACAATCGAATGGTATGTCGATGCAGCACTTTAGGATCGAATCCACAGAGAACTAGTGATCTATAACACTAAGAATACACAAACTTTCCTAATCTAAGCAAATAAGAAGATTGGTGATTTGTAACAACTAAACTCTAGAATTATAAACAAAGTGATCTCAAATTCAAACAAGAAACAAATGCAAGAATCAAACTTTAAATCAATAGCTAAGGATAGATCCATGGGTAAGATCATCGATATCGGGTGATTAAGATTCAACCTAGGATGCTCAAACAAAACAATCAACAAGTCTATAGGTCTAAATCTCGTTCAAATAGACTAATCCACTTCCGTGACAGTAATCCCTATGCTAATCATGAATTAGACATCAACTCCCGTTGGCCTTACCCAATCAAGCATGCATAAAACACAAGTCTACTAACCACTAAACATCTTGACAACAACTCCCGTTGGCCAAGCATGTATAGGACAATACTAGGTTGTTCAAGCATTTCATCGAACACCTTCCGGGCGTGAAACTACTTATGATCTAGATTAGGTTTCCCAACATTAACCTAGCATTAAAATCACCTAATAAGCCATAAAACAAAGTTAATCAAGCAAGAATCATCCTAAACATTCACCTAATCACCCTAATCTACTTAACCCATAGATCTAAGAATGTTTACTCAATAAACTCCATGATAAACCTTAAATCCATGTGAGATTCAAGGTTAATCATGTAAGAGAAACAAGATAAGATGAAGAACTTCCTTTAGAATGATCAAAGATTCAAGGTTTTACAATGAGAAATAAGTTCTTAGAGAGAAAAATGAGATCCTTAGGGTTTTTGGGAGTCTAAACATATATATAGAGGGCTAAAAATCGAGTTGGCTCGCGCGCTCCACCGCGGGTACACCACCCCGGGGCGCTTGGTCGCGTCCAATGCTGCCTTGTCGCGCGCGGGTGCTCTACTCCGCAGCCAGGGGTCGCTCTGGAGGTCGCTCTGGTCGCCAAGATATGGCGCGGGTGACCTAACCCGCGGCCATGGGTCGCGCTGGTCGCTGCGGGGTGGATATACCTCTAGTAAATTGGTCATAACGCCTTCATTACATCTTCAAATGACTTGAAACTACTTCCATTAGAAAGATAACTCAATTTTCTGTGTCTCCACAAAATATTAGAAACAGAGGATTTCTTTAAGTGCTCCATCCATGCTCATCTTTCACCCCTTTTGGATCACAAGTGCTCCCAAACCTCCTCAAATGCATAAAAGGGTACTCCAACACCTAATAAGACATATGCAATGCAAATGATACCTAAGTATTCCTAAATTCTAGTCTAAATGATAATAATAAATTAAAATATGAATCTAAAACTCAACAAAATCAAGAGATATCACAGCTCCTTTGGATGAAGATGAGCCATCATCTTACAATGAAGCAAAAGGAGTAGCGGAATGGGAGACCGCAATGAAGGAGGAGATGGATGCTCTCATAAAAAATGAAACTTGGGATTTAGTTCCGAAACCCAAGGATACTCAACCTATTTCTTGTAAATGGGTGTATCGACAGAAGCGAAAAGCAGGTGGGAGCATTGATAGATATAAATCAAGGTTGGTTGCTCGAGGGTTCTCTCAGAAGTACAGAGAAGATTATGAGGAGACCTTTAGCCCAATAGCAAAGATGACTACGGTACGCTCACTCTTATCTTTAGCTGCAAGCTTTGGATGAAGGTTATGGCAGTTAGATGTGAAGAATGCATTTCTCTATGGTGAGCTTGACAAGGAAATATTTATGGAGCAGCCACCTGGTTTTGAATCACGAGAACATCCTAACCATGTGTGCAAGCTTAAGAAGGCATTGTATGGGTTAAAACAAGCTCCGCGAGCTTGTTATGGAAAGCTTGCTCAATATCTTCAGTTTTGTGGCTATACAACATCAAATTCTGATCCAAGTTTATTCTTCAAGAAGAGTGGAAGAGTTCACGTAGTAGTCCTCCTGTACGTGGATGATATGATCATCACCGGAAATGATGATGCTGAAATTGCTCGCCTACAAGAGGATATGTCGATAAGGTTTGAGATGAAGAAGTTAGGTGAGCTGAATCATTTTCTTGGTCTAGGGGTCGAAAGGGTTAAGGATGGTACATTCATCGGTCAACAAAGTTATGCAATAAGGATTGTTTAAAAGTTTGGAGTACACCAAGGAAAAGTACGCTCTACTCCAATGGATACTAACATGAAGCTTAAGCGTGATGAAAAAGAAAGAGTGTTCCACCCAAAGTTCTCTAAATTTCTTTGAGAGTTCTTCTACATTAATTTTCATACTTAGAAACTCTCTTGATTCTTTCGGGTTTCTCGGGTATTATGGTCTTGGGCTAATGTTAAACACTATCATGATTTTTCTTTACAAAGGTGATAGGGAAACAGGTTCAGGTAACTGTTTAAAGCAATTAAGATCACAGGTCATGAATCTCAATTAGCCCTGTAAAAGCATCCCCGTCGTATTAACAAGAAAAAAAGAACGTCCAAAATCTCAAGTAACACATCATATCTTCATAATATTCACCTTCTTTGCAAACTTTACACGCAAAAACATGTATACCATAGTTGTCTTTTCTTAATACAATGCTCAGTGACCCTTGCATAAAAGAAATGCTATAAAAGCAGCTCAACATTCGATGAAACTCGAAGAACATCGGCGACTAAAATGCAGCGATCAAGTGATCCGTAGACATAAGGAATTCAGAGATGAATTTACGAAGACGATAAAAACGGAACTGGTGATCGGAGATGAGAGGAACACACGCCGGCGATTCCAGAGAAACTAGAGTTTCCTTTACAGTTATCTCATGAGAGATCAGAAAAAAGGCTGGCTATATTATGGGCTTCAGAATAATATTCGGGCCTAAATTTTGTTAAAAAGAATTATCCCATATGGTTTCCAACTTTCCATTCAAATAATTACATGTTTGTGAATATTTAATTTAGGGTTATTGTTGGTAGATGAATTTTTAAAAAACTTAACAAGTTTTTAATAAAATAGTTTGACGATACTTAAAATTTACTCAAAATGTTTTATTATCCAAATCAATCCTATAATCAAATCAACTCATCAGTTGACAGTTGTCCCAATGAATATCTTTGAAGTTATAGAAGAACTAGTATTGTGGTCCACGCTTTGCATGGGCAAAGCAATATCTAATGATAATTCAATTTGAATGGAAGATGAACAAAAACATTTGGATGATTGTATCAAATTTTTATTTCGTTTTGACCTTTTCCAATTCAAACAAAAAAAAATTAAAGAATCAAATGAAGTAAATATACAAACAAATTTAGACACCAAAGTTGCTTGAAATAGATTAAAATCAGAGATAAATAAGAGATAAAATGTATTGATATTTAAAGAAAAAATTAGAGATAAAACTTTTCTGTTTAGTCTGCACATTTTGGAAGAAATCAATTAATATAAATATATATATATATATATATTAATCAAACCCAGAAAATATTACAGCCTGTTTGCATAGTATGACAATATAAAAGCTAACTTGATTTTTGTTGGCAGTTTCTAAAAGTAAAAGTTGATGGTTATTTAGCTTAAATAGTGGCAAATGGAAATTGTTACGAAAGTAGTGGAATAATTAATTAGTTTTGACCGAAAAAGTTGTGATTTTCTTTTAAGTAACTGTTTTGAAAATAAAATTAAAAAAATTGAAAAGAAAATTGAATGACACATGTCTCTCATAGAATTATCAAGTGACTTCTGTTTTATAATATTAAAGATGGGAAAGAACTAATACAGACGCGAGATGTCTCCATAAGGATCTTCGTCTTTGATTCAACAATACATGTCTTTCTTTGTGTCTCTCTATTTCTCTGATCATTAACTTTAACAACAACTTTGTCCCTGATTTCACCCAAACATTTGTTGTCCCCTAATAATTTCTTGACCTATTATTTATGTGATCACATCTGGTTTAACTAATGGATCTACTAACCAACATGGGACCCTTATGCTAATAAACAACGGTGTAAAGAAGCATAAGTCTGGTAGTTTTTGCCTTCTCTTGTGTATACAAGATATCAACTTCTGTTTTAAGTATATATATACTGTGTAACAAACTCTTGTCATGTAAATATATATATATAGCATTCATACCCACATGATCATGTCTTCTCACTATAAGTTGTATATTCCACAATTTGTTTTACACATACAATTGATTATGCCAACTTGGAACCATCATTGATCTGATAGAGTAGAAAGTAGAAACATAGGCATGTGTTGTGTCTAGTTAGGTTGCTCAGGAGCTTGTCACAAAGCCTGCTAAACTAATAGTGTCTTCTATGAAATGAAATAAGGCAATGGTATTATTCCATCATTCATAATTTTCATTCAGAGAGCTTACAAATCTTTTCTCTTTCTTTCTCCATCTAATATTTTCCAAAAAGAAATAATGATGAACACAAAAAAACTAATCAAGATGGTCAAATAATGGCAACAAATTGTTGAGAAAGTCACCTACGACGCAGCAGAATATTACGGTTGTGTTCTCCTGACCTTGTGTGAACCTATGAAGAGAATACTTCGACAATTGTAGAATGCAATATAAGCAATTACGAAATGAGACGTACAATGTTTACGTAGAAAACCTCCTCGATGTGAGAAGGAAAAACCACGGAACCGTAGTCCACTCAAAATCCACTATATAAATGGTATGAGTATAACCACGTCCTCCCTGTTAAACAGCCTGAACAGAACATAGAGTATAGCTATGAAGAGCTATCTCAACACAAGATACTACAACAACAAGAGAGCAGCACAAAGCTTCAAAACTTATTCTTCTCTAGTTCTTGAGTGCTATGAGAAGAACTTCGGGAGGTATGTGTTTGCGTTCTATCGCTTTGGATATCATCCTTCCTTCCGTTTGCAGCAACACATGCTGCCAGTTGGTCTTCATATAACATAGTTGGCGGTCGTGTTCATTGTTAATCTCCAACTACCCTCGATCCGGATATGTTGGGCTTATGGATATCCTCAACCATACGGACCTCTTTACTTGCTTCATGGAGTGCAATGATCTCAACGTGATTTGAAGAAGTAGCTACAAGTGTTTGCTTCTGAGAACGCCAAGATATGGCAGTGCCTCCAATTGTAAAGACGTATCCTGTCTGTGATCGAGCTTTGTGTGGATCTGACAAATAACCTGCATCTGCAAAACCAATCATTTGACCCTTTGAGTTTTTAGGGTAAAATAGACCTAAATCAATAGTCCCTTGAAGATAACGAAAGACATGTTTAATTCCATTCCAGTGTCTTCGTGTAGGGGATGAACTGAATCTTGCTAAAAGATTGACAGAAAAAGATATATCAGGCCGAGTACAATTTGCAAGATACATAAGAGCTCCAATTGCACTTAAGTATGGAACTTCAGGACCAAGTATTTCTTCATTCTCTTCAGATGGTCGAAACGGATCAGTTTCAATATTAAGTGATCTAACAACCATCGGAGTGCTAAGCGGAGTTGCTTTATCCATGTTAAAACGTTTTAGCACTCTTTTTGTATATGTAGACTGATGTACAAATATACCCTTTTGAGAATGCTCAATTTGTAAACCAAGACAAAATTTTGTCTGCCCGAGATCTTTCATCTCAAATTCTCCTTTTAAATAATTTGATGCCTTTTGTATTTCTTTTTGAGTTCCTATAATGTTAAGATCATCAACATACACCGCGATTATTACAAATCCGGATGTTGTTTTCTTGATGAAAACACATGGGCATAGAGGATCATTCACATATCCTTCTTTTGTTAAATGTTCACTGAGACGATTATACCACATACGTCCAGATTGTTTTAGCCCATATAACGATCTTTGCAATTTAATTGCACATAACCCTTTAGGTTTGGAACTTAACACTTCCGGCATCTTAAATCCATCTGGGATTCTCATATAGATATCAGTATCTAATGATCCATATAAATATGCCGTAACGACATCCATAAGACGCATTTCTAAATTTTCATTAGCCGCTAGGCTCATCAGGAATCTAAATGTGATTGCGTCCATAACAGGAGAATATGTTTCCTCATAATCAATTCCAGGTCTTTGAGAAAAACCTTGAGCTACCAGGCGAGCTTTGTATCTTGTAATCTCGTTTTTCTCATTTCGTTTCCGAACAAATACCCATTTATATCCAACAGGTTTCACATCTTTGGGTGTGATTACAATGGGTCCGAATACATTTCTTTTGTTAAGTGAATCTAGTTCGACTTGGATTGCATCTTTCCATTTTATCCAGTCATGTCTCTTTTGACATTCATAAACAGATGTTGGTTCTGGATCTTCGTTTTCTTCATCTATTTCCTTTGCTAAAAGGTATGAGAAAACATCATCTATATCATCCATCTCTTTCCGTTCCCATATTTTTCTATTATGGATGTAATTAATAGAAATCTCATGATTTTCTTCAGATTCATGATGCTTTGTATTGTCGTTAGATTCATTATCTTCTCTCTCAAGAACATTTTCTGTTATTCCGGAGGTATCATGCTTTTCAACTTCCTTTCGTTTTCTAGGATTTTTATCCTTTGAACCAAAAGGTCTACCGCGTTTTAAACGTGTTTTTGATTCACGTGTATCAATTGCCATTCCACACTTTTGTGGTATTTCAATGCGAGCAGGAGCATTTGCAGCGGGTATGTGAGATTTAGTTACCATTTTGGTATCGGCAAATGCATCAGGTAGTTGATTTGCTATATTTTGTAAATGCATGATACGTCGAACTTCTAGTTCTGACTGTTTCGTAGGAGGATCAAGGTGTAATAAGGATGGCACATTCCATTTGATTTCTTTTCCTACTTTATTGTTATCTCCCCCTAGATTTGGGAAATCTTTTTCATTGAAATGGCAATCAGCGAATCGTGCCGTAAAAACATCACCAGTTTGTGGTTCTAGATATCTTATTATCGATGGAGAATCATAACCAATATATATTCCCAACCGTCTTTGAGGTCCCATCTTTGTACGTTGTGGTGGTGCTACTGGAACATAAACCGCACAATCGAATACTTTTAGATGAGAGATATTTGGTTCTCTACCAGATACTAATTGTAACGGGGAATATCTATGATATGCACTTGGTCTTATCCGAATGAGTGCTTCTGCATGCAAAATTGCATGACCCCATACAGAAGTTGGGAGTTTGGATCTCATAATCAAAGGCCTTGCAATCAGTTGCAGTCGTTTAATTAAGGATTCTGCCAATCCGTTTTGCGTATGAACATGAGCAACTGAATGTTCTACTTCAATCCCTGATACCATACAGTAATCATTAAATGCTTGGGATGTGAATTCTCCAGCGTTATCTAATCTAACTCTTTTAATTGGATAATCAGAGAACTGAGCTCTTAATTTGATTATTTGAGTTAGAAATCTCGCGAATGCCATATTTCGAGATGATAACAAGCAAACATGTGACCATCTACTGGATGCGTCGATTAGTACCATAAAATAATAAAATGGTCCACATGGTGGATGTATTGGTCCACAAATATCACCTTGTATTCGTTCTAGGAATCTTGGTGATTCTTTATCAACTTTTGTTGGTGATGGTCTTATGATCAATTTCCCAAGGGCACATGCAGTACATGGCATTTTATTACTCTGATGTATATCTTGGGCTTTTACTGAGTGACCATGTGAACTCTCAATGATTTTACGCATCATTGTAGTGCCTGGATGGCCAAGACGGTCATGCCATAGTATAACATCTTCTGGATTTCTCTTGATAACAAAATGTGATTTATTACATCAATATAAGTGTGATGTAATCCAGAAGGAAGTTCTGGAACTTTTCCAAGATTAGATTTTTGCCTGATCTCTCGGAAATTATATATATATACTTCTTGCCATTTTCAGTTGCAGACTGAGTATCATATCCTTGAAGATATATATCTTTAAAACTCAACAAATTTCTTTTAGAATTTGGAGAATATAAGGCATTATCTATGGAAAACTTTGTTCCATTAGGCAACATAAAGTTTGCTTTGCCCATTCCTTCGATCAAGTCTGTAGGACCTGATATTGTGTTTACAGTCATTTTGGCTGACTTTAAGTTAGAGAAAAATCTCTTATCTTTCAGTATAGTGTGCGTTGTGCCACTATCTGGTATGCAAACTTCTTTACCAAGTTGCGTAGTTGTTGTTCCATTTGTTCTCTTATCCATTTCTGAAATACACAATTAATGTTAATAAAGAAAATAAATTTCATAATAATCATGTTGAAAATTATACATTCACACAATAATTATACATTAGATTATAATCATACATTAGTTGTTTTGAAAACAACATTATTCTTGGATCGAAATTCATAATTTTATGGCATTACTGGCATTATTTTAGCTTTATTACAATAAGCTTTTAGTTCTCTTGAGTGGTCTCGTCGTGATCTCCCATAAAGTCAGGGGACTCGAGATATGTTGAGGTTGTACCCTCAAAGTGTTCATTGAGATTCGCTTCCTTTGCCTTACCCTTGAGGGTTTCTTGGTACAACTTACATAAATGCTGAGGAGTTCGGCATACTTGAGACCAATGTCCCTTCGATCCACATCTGTAACAGACGTTATCGTTTTTTCGAGTAGGATTTTCTTGAGTTACGATCTCTTTTGCCCGGTCAGATCGATTCCATGTATTGGATCCCCTTCCTCTTGGGTTGTAGCTTTTTTCGTGACCTCGATTAAATTGATGACCACGACCACGACCATAACCATGGTCACGACCACGACAATAACCATGGTCACGACCACGACCATAACCACGGCCACGACCATGACCACGACCACGACCACGATAGGGATGGTTTCTCTCCGGATTTTTAACATCCGTTGCATTCACCTCAGGAAATGCTTTGGTCCCGGTGGGTCGGCTATTGTGGTTTTTAATGAGAAGTTCATTATTCTTCTCCGCTATCATAAGCGCCACAGCGAGTTCAAAGAACCTCGTATACCCACGGTTTCTGTATTGTTCTTGTAGAACAAGATGATTTTTGTGGAACGTTTAATAGGTTTTTTCAAGCATTTCTGCTTCCGTCACGGGCTTACCGCAATATTCTAATTGCGCCGCTATCCTTAGTATAGCGGAATTGTACGTTTCTACCTTTTCAAAATCTTGAAACCGTAGGTTTGACCACTCGTCGAGTGCATGGGGAAGAGTTACTTTCTTCTGGTTATCAAACCTCTCTTTTAGAGCTTTCCAAAGAACGAGAGGGTCTTTTGTCCTTGCATAGTCATGCGTAAGGTTTTCATCTAGGTGCCTTCTCAGGAATATTACGGCTTTGGCCTTTTGATGGGAAGTTGATTGGTTCCCTTCCTTTATGGTATCTAGTATTTCTTCTGAGTCTAGATGAAGCTCCATATTTGTAACCCATGCCGTGTAGTTTGCACCAGTAACTTGGAGGGCCGGAAACTGAAGTTTCTCGATATTTGCCATTTGGATTTCTAAAACATAAAATAATAATTTTATTAGAATTTCATAATTTAGAAACCATACACATTAATCCTACATGCGATTACAAGGAGAAATGAAGCATAAAAACATAAATAGATATTAATGCCAAAATTTTCAGCATTAACTCCTCCAAGATAAATCAAATACATGGAAGTAAAAATAAAAATCGCGCATAAAATCAAAAATAGCCGAATCATCATTCTTGCAACGAAAATCGGAGGAGAACGATTTGAAAATATTTGGGAGGAGATGAAATGTTTTGGATGAGTTGAATGAATGAAGGATGAGTATATTTATAGGTAAAAAACACTGTTCATGACCGTTGGAAAAGGGGGGAATTTTAAAAAAATTTCTTTGTGACCGTTGGGATTAAAATGTTTGAACCAAAAATCAGTCTGAAAATATCATAATAAGCAGTCAACCATAATCAATAAATTTCAAAATATTTTATCTAAGCGACCAAATATTTATATAATATTCATAATATGCAAATATCAATATTTATTCTAGTGATAGAATTATTTCTGTCAAAACATTAAACAAATAATGTGGCGGCAGAGCCAGACCAATATTATATAATAAATAAATTATGCGGCGGCGGAGCCAAGCCTATATTATGCAGATAAATAAATTATGCGGTGGCAGAGCCAAGCCAATATTATGCAAATAAATAAATTATGCGGCGGCGGAGCCAAGCCAATAGTCATAGCATATTTAGCAATTAAAGTTTATTAACGAGGCGACATACCGCCTACATTAATATAGATAAATAATATAAATTATATGGCGGCAAAGCCAAGCCTATAATCATATTTATAGTATATTTAGTAATCTTAACGGGGCGACATACCGCCCACATTAATATATATAAATAATATAAATTAAAACAATTACTATAAAATAATAAATAGTAATAAAGGCGGTATACCGGCCATTATAGCAGGGTAAATATGATACATATAAACTTTACCGAATTGCAGAGTGATCGTGCTGATAACGTGTTATGAAATAACTTACAAATTTATAGTATCTCGAAATTTGAATAAGGGCAAAATTTTATACCAGTAGGGAGAAGATAACCCTTATATAATGAACTATTACAGAGAGAAGAGGGAGAAAGGGATGATTACAAATGAATGAAATCGATCGTTTATATAGAGATGAAAAAGTAAAATTTACTGTGCAAATAGTGATATTGGGCCCCACATCCTTTTTCATTTTCAACGAAAATTAGCTGAATACTGTGCACATTACGGCTGAGCACTGTGCACATTACGGCTGAGCACTGTGCATATTACGGCTAACTTTAACAGTGTTATTTTGTTTTATAAATAAACACAATGAAATAAATTGAAACGATACATAAAAAAAGTGTTTGAAAAACAAAGACCATCAAAACCAAAAGGGACATTCATCGTTCCTTAGTCTTGGTCTACATATATGAACTTTGTGTGGTTTAACAGCAGTGTCGGTACTTTGGTTCTACATATATGAACTTTCTACATGGCTTATGGTTTTAATAGATGTTATGGGCCATTGGCTTCTATTTCTTCATAACAAAACGATGCAGTTATTTGATTTGTGTTATTACATGTGGTATATCTTACGGTCTTGAATGAGGTTGCAGAAGTTTGGATTTTTTATACCCTTGAATATGTTGAGTTTGGAGTTGATTACATATCAGCTGCAGACTATGAGACCTATGCTAAATCATATGAACGGTGGACTAAAGAAAGAAGAACTACTCAACTACTTCGAACGTTTAGAATTCTTCTGAAAGGGTATGTTCATAGTTTTTCTTTTTGAACATTTGGTATGTTTATAGTTATCATGGCTGTTATTTCATATTCTAAAATACATCTTTGTTGCTTTTGTATCTCAAGGATTGTAAGGACTTTCATCATGCAAAAAAGATAGAGATGGTTGGGTTGAACAATCTTCACAGCACGTCTTGTTCGGGTTGTTTCAAAAGGTATTCTATACCAAAAAAAAAAAAAAATTGTTTCAGCTTTGGTAAATGCACTATATTGAAAAAGATTTGAGAATATATATATAGACATTTTGCTGGTTGATCCTCAAGATGACTAGATTGGTGTTGTTTCCTGTAGTCATGTGAATGATTTGTTGCCGTAACACATGTTGATCTGCCACGTGGTTACGTTTGTGCAGAGAGCAAAATATATGAAGCTTCTCAGTGGTATTATCTGTCAGGTACCGCCTCTTTGTTCGTCTTGGTTTCTCCGTTTCCTACAGGTGGAAGATCGCCAACGGTATCTTTCCCAGTGATTGCACGGCAAGGACTAGGAACACCATATTTAGTATAGTGTGAATCTTTGGATAGTTTAATTTTCAACTCTGGAGAACCAAAGACATACATAGGCAGCAAGCTCAGGCCATTCTAGAAGAACTTAGTCTTGTGCAGCTGCCCAAATAAAAGCTCTTTTTGTGAGTTTGAGAAATTCCTTATGTACATGCCTCCAAGATTCCAAACCTCACTTGGAAAAACACCATTATTAAAAGGATGTTGAATTCAACTTCACATACTTTATAAATGGCATGCCAACTTGTACGAAAGAGCATTTAATTGTGTGACTTAATAAATAATAGTACTATGATGTTTTTACCTGGTAACCCATTTCAAGAAGAGAAGCCAGAGTAAGTTAAAATGTCTTCCCTGTATTGAATGACATAAAGCTCCTCACGTTCTCCAGGAGAATCTTGGCCCGAAATAATCAGCGAAGGACAAGAATTCTAATATCATGTGAGCTGAACTTTTAAGCGTTCGTCGAACCTGTTCACACCAGAGAATCCCTGCCAAATTGCAGCAGTTTTAAGAGCTTTTCACTTCTTTAACAAAGATTGTAGACAAAATATATTTGGCATGGAGGTCCTCCGTTGATGAATCCACTTGACCATGCAGTGGCAGAGCACGTTTCTGTTCCTCATCAAGTTTAGCTGCGAGTTCATTTGCCTCTGTAGTAGAGATACACTCATATTGATGTCCACATTTCTCCATTATAGCCCTGCAGATAATTAATCTCAAATAACTTATCACAAGAAATAACATTCATTGGAAGAGTAAGTGTTGTATCTTGTTGGCTATTTTTACCTAAGAATCACATTGTAGTTGTTAATAAAAACCATTGATTTTCCCTGCCGGCTCTTCATACTCGATCGCCAACTTTGTTTCAGATACACATTGTGTACATAAAGCATTCAAATGAATACCACTTGTTCAAAGGTTTTGGTGCATATATAAATTTGATGACTAGACATAATACATACCTGCCTGACTACCTCAACACAATCAGTTTCACTTTCTACTCCTTGTTAGTTATTTGGGGTTGGTAATTAATCCGAATAGATGTGAACAATGAACTTGGAATTGGGTGGTTCCATGGGCTTGTTTGGCCAGTCTTAGCCTTGGATTCTATGGTGATGGTAGTTGAAGTTGTGGCGGTAGGGAGAAGCTCTTTAATTGCAACTTGGTTGTCTTTCCTCATATCTTCATCTTCATGCTTTCGGTTCAGCTAGGTTTATGTTTTAGTCTTTCTCGGCCTTGTTATGTGTTAGTCATGATGATTGTGCTTAGTGCTGGTGTTGTTTGGAACTGTGAGCCATGATGGACATGTTTGATCGATGGATTTCTTATGGTCTCGTGGTCGTTTTGAGTTGCCTTTGCGAAGTAGCTTTGGTTCTTCTATGATTTATTTGATTGGTTGTGGACTTGTGGTTGCTGCTGTCACAACTTATATGGTTTCTAGTATGTGGTGAAAGTACTTAGCCGGTGGGGTCTTTATTTGTTAAGGTTTGGTCAGGCAGCCTTTCAAGTGAGGTAACAGAGGTTTCATGGCTATTCCCTCCGGTCACAGCCCTTATCATCGGCTCTGGATGATTTTTAGGATTCTAGTTTAAGTTTCTGTGGAGTGGCTGGTGTAGTGGTGTACCGTTGCTGCGCCGAAATTTTAAGATCCACCACCTTTTTATTTTGGTTCTTTGGATGGGAGTGTCTATCTCAGGTCCACTATAATGTTCTTTGAAGCTTCTGCGTCATGTTTATATCCTTTACTTGGAGATCGATGTGTTCTCCTCTTTGGATTGCAGTCATCATGATCTATTTTTTTTTTTTTTAGCTCTGGAAATATTTCAATCGTTGTCGGCTTCTGGCTCCGGATGTAAAGTGTTCCTTGACATGCCAAAACTGTAGGTCTTACTGGTCTCTAGTCTTAAAGCTCATGACATAATACTTTGTCATTCTCTTGCAGGTTTCCAAAACTGATATTAGATTAAAATACAAGTATGATGTTCGTGTCATTAGGATGTGATTATGGTGCTAGTAAGAATTCGAGTTAATAAAATGAAAAAATAATGGCTGCGATCATATTCATGTAGGTGTTCACTGATACATACTACAATGGCGCTGTGAATAATTTCTCGGTGACTATTTAGTTTCAGATTGGTGGTATATGATTGTTTATGGTTAGTCCACCGGTTCTCATTTAGTTTAGAACTGATTCTGCTCTTTTAAAAGACTGTATTTGTTTCTTTCAGGCTTTATTGTGACCGAACACGCACGTTTTCACTGGAATGTTCGCTGCCTTTATCTGAGGTGCTAAGTTACTGTCTAGTCTCAGAGTGATGCCGCAGTGATAGTTAGATTTGTTAGCTTTTTAACCAGATTATCACCATTTTAGTTTATTCAATATCTAATTGTGCTTTATGTAAGTGGCAGTTGAAAAATAAGGAGTTTTAATCTTTATTCAACAGTTGAGATATTACATCAATATGTAACCATTAACATTTTAAAGGCAACTACCAAGCATCACCTGGTCAGGATACTCTTTAACATTCCCTTTAGGATTCTCTTCAAACCTCCGGAGCCTAAACTGCTTCATCTCAACTCCTCCACCAGCTTCTCCCTCCGTGGCCAGCTCCGCTAATATCCTCCCCACCGCAGGCGCCATCTTAAACCCATGACCGGAAAACCCACCACCGACCACAACATCTCTCCCTAGCTCCCCACCGAGAAAATCAATGACAAAGTCCTCATCTGGAGTCATTGAATACATACAAAGCTGAGTGGCTACAGGTCCTTCCGTATCAACCATCCCTCCAAACCTCTCTTTGATCCACTCTCTAAGCTCTTCTAGCTTCACTCCTGGTCCCCATGGCCTCTTATCTGGATCGCACAGGTAACCACCGTGCACGCCCACTTTGATCAGTCCTGGATACTCCAAAGACGGAGTTCCATACACGTATGGAGCTCCGTAGGACGCGAAAGTTGGAAACTCTGAGCCTATCGCGAACTTGTCCTCATGGCCTTCTTTGATTCTCCAGTAACACACCGTGGTCTCAAGCGGTTCCACTGGAAACTTGATTCCAGCCACCGTTTTCACCAGCTTACTTACCCATGCACCCGCAGTTACAATACATTTTTTACCGTGAAACCTCTCTCCTTTCACCGTGCTGATTATTACCCCTCCCTCGTTTTCACCGTCTTTTTTAATGTTTGTCACTTTGGTGTTGTCTCTCAAAAAGGCCCCGTGTCGTAACGCGAGCGTCTGGAACATAGAGACAGCTTTGGTCGGTTTGATAACTCCGCCAAGGTCCGTCGAGACTCCGATCCAGTTCCCCGGGATATTGAGCCTCCCAGAGAAATATTCAGACACGGTCTTTGAGTCCATAATCCTGTGAGCTAACCCGTGTTTACGACACGTGGCAACAACAGCGAGGAGGCTCCGTTCGTCCTTAGGGCCCATGTCGAAATGTTGAGTTGGGAAATGGACTTTGTATCCGATCTCGGACTGGGCCTGAGCCCATAACCCAGCTGACTCGGCAACCATGTTGTAGTAGTAATCCTCCGGGTAAGTGGCGCGTATGGTACGTGACTCTCCGTGGGAAGAGCCACGGTGGTGGAGGAAGTCGAATTGCTCTAGGAGGAGAGTTTTGTGGCCTCTTTTCGCCAGCTGGTAAGCGGCAGAGCTTCCCATAACTCCTGCTCCGACGATAATCACGTCGAAACGGTCGTTGCCGGAATATTCCATGAGAAAGGTAGCGATAGAAACAAAGAAAGAGAGAGGATTGATAGAAGGTCGGGATAAGCGTGAATGGTTGTTGTTATTGCTGCACTATAAAAGCACAATGTGTGTGACAAGTGGACAAAACTGAAGTTATAATCACAAGACTACAAGTTGCAATAAAAAAAATCACGGCACTGCCCTTTGGTCGTGTCACTTTCCTTCTACCTTCTACATTGAACATGTCAAAGAATCGTAACATGATCACGTTGTACATGACGGAAAGAAACAAAAAAGAAAGCATAAAACTAAAATGTATTACTAAATAAAATCCGTCCATGTAAATAAACTTAAAATTGTCATATGGTTTGGTAGCTTTGGGATATTCGATGTTGTAGGTGTCCGAATATGTACTAAATGAAGCAATATCACGTTCACGATAGTTACTATTTCGAGATGGCTATTAGTGGGGATGGATGAAAGTTGCGACAGTTCATGACTGTATTAATCTTTAGTAGCTAATAAAAAAATATTAGTAGTTAATCAACCACAGTCAGCAACTAGTAATCATGTTTATCTTTAACCACTATTCTTGTTTTTTTGTCAACAAAAATAAAATACCTAAAAGATTGAGGTATCGCATACCAATTTGACAATTTCTGTTTTTGGGTATGTTAACCTGTTGGAGTTAAACTTGAAGTTCCCAAACTATCCTAAAGAAATTAAGAAAAAAAAATCATCTTATTTAGGATTTATCTAAATAAGTTAAATTTAATGAGATTAGAAGTTTTATTGATCTATATAAGGAGATGCATACTTGTTTCATAACTTATGAGTTTGAGATTGATCATTGTGAGAGTTTAAGTTTTTGAGAGTGTTTTTTTTTAATCTAATAAGAGTTGAGTGATTCTTATTTGATCTTGTAAGTTCATAAAATACAAACACATTATGATAGTGTCAGAGCCTTGCATGCCTCTGGTTCAACGACGAAAGCTGAAGACGGGGAAACTTCACCAATAAGATGTTCGATGTTGAATACTATTAATTATACGGTTTGGGCCATTCGAATGAAGATACTAATGAAGGTACACAAGGCGTGGGATGTGACTGAACAAGGAACGGAGGAAGCCGAGAAGAATGATATGGCCATCGCGTTAATCTTTCAGTCAATACCCAAAGCTCTCGTTTTACAAGTTAGAGATCTAGACAATGCTAAGAAAGTGGGAAGCAATCAAAGCGATACATATGGGGGCAGATAAAGTCAAAGAAGCTAGACTTCAAACCATAATGGCTAAATTTGATCGACTAAAGATGAAAGACAATGATACAATAGATAACTTTGTTAGAAAGTTATCCTAGATTGCATCAAAATCCAGCGCATTAGGAGAAAATATTGAAGAATTAGAGTTGGTTAAAAAAATTCTTTCTTCCCTCCCACGAAAGAAGTATATACACATAGTTGCTTCACTTGAGCAAGTTTTGGATCTAAAAACAACCAGTTTCGAGGATATTATTGGGCGACTAAAAGCTTATGAGGAGCGAGTGAAGAAGAAGACGACGTCCAAGATAAGTTGATGTATGCTAATATGGAGACATCACAATCCCAGCAAAACCGTGACCGTGAGTATCGAGATTATCAAGGAGAATATAGAAACATAGGTCAAGGAGGACGTTTCTACAATTAAGGAGGACGAAGACGTGGCAGATCGTACACATACTTCGATATGTCAAAAATCACATGTTTTTGATGTGATAAGAATGGGCACTTTGCGTCTAGCTGCCCGGACAGATAACTAAAGTTGCAAGATGCGTACGAGAATAAAGAAGAAGATACACATGAGGCAGATGCATTGATGATGCATGAAGTTGGGTATCTCAACAAAAGAAACATAAAGCTAAAAGAGTTTGAAGCACATACAATGGAGACAACATATGGTACTTGGATAATGGCGCCAACAATCATATGACGGGTAATCATTTATACTTTAAAGCTCTTGACGAGTCTATCACATGCAAAGTAAGATTTGGAGATGACTCACGCATTGACATCAAAGGAAAATGCTCGATTTTGTTTCGCTGCAAGAATGGTGATCAGAAAATCTTGACTGATGTGGATTATATTCTCGATCTCAAAAGTAACATTATAAGTCTGGGTCAGGCTACCAAATCAGGATGTGGTATTCATATGAAGGAAGAATATTTTATCTTACGTGAAAAAGACGTTAACTATATCACAAAGGCTAAAAGATCGCAGAATCGACTGTACAAAGTCATGATGGAAAGTGTTGACACCAAGTGTTTACAAATTATCGGACAAGATGACGCAACAACAAGGCACGCACGGCTTGGACATATCGGAGCATGGAGATTAAAAGGAATGGTTAAAAAGGAACTTGTCGCCGGGTTGCCGAAGCTAACGATTGACAAAGAAACATGTACATCATGTTTACTTGGCAAACAAACCAGACGCTTGTTTCCACATGCCACCGCATTTCAATCTGAACACGTCTTGGAACTCATACATTGTGGACCGATCTCTCCACCAGCAGCAGCACGAAACAGGTACATATTTGTCATTATCGATGACCACTCAAGGTATATGTGGTTTATTCTTCCAAAAGATAAAGGAGAAGTTCTGATAAATTCCAAAAATTCAAGGCAGTCGTGGAGCTTGAGACAAAAGCAAAGATGAAATGTTTCAGAACCGATAGGGGTGGTAAGCTCACATCAACAGAGTTCAACGTGTTCTCTGAGGAATCAGGAATAGTAAGGCATCTGACTGCTCCGTTCTCTCCGCAACAGAACATGGTTGTCGAGAGAAGAAATTGAGCTATTATGGAGATGACAAGAAGCCTGTTGAAACATATATGTCTTTACCAAATCATCTGTGGGGGAGGCTGTATATCATGATACGTACCTTATCAACCGTGTTGGTACAAAAGTATTGACCGATCATACTCCATACGAAGTTTTGAAAGGAATAAAACCGAATGTTGAGCACCTGCGTATCTTCGGTTGCATAGGATATGCCAAAGTTGATATTCCATTCCCTAAGAAACTCGATGATAGGTCAAGAATTTTAGTACACTTAGGGACAGAGTTGGGCTCTAAAGCCTACAAATTATATGATCATGTTCGTTGAAAAGGTGGTAGTAAGCAGAGATGTGTCGTTTGACGAAAGGAAAACATGGGAAAGGACCTCACCAACCTCTGAAACGGAAGAAGATCAACCAGGAACAATAAAAATTGTGTTTGGAGAATATAGAAACAGAGGAGCGAGAGAATAAGAGGATATAGAAGAAACATAACACGATAATAATGCGGAAGAGATTACAAAGCATGTCTTGCCCGATATTGACGACGAAACAAAGATGATCGAGCTAAGAAGGTCAATGAGAGTGAGAAAGAAACCGAGTTACCTTGATGATTATATATGCCTATCAGAGATTGAAGGAGAACGATTGTTGCTATTAATAATTGAGGAGCCATGGGACTTTAGCAGTGTCGTGGAATATAAAGTGTGGAGAGATGCATGTAAAGAGGAGATGTCATCAATCATCAAGAACAAAACAAAGGATCTAGTAGACTTACTACCCGGAGCTAGATACATTGGGATTAAGTGGATCTTCAAGATCAAACGTAACTCCAATGGAAGTATAAACAAATATAAATCAAGATTTCCAAAGGATACATTCAAAGGCATGGGATTGATTTCGAAGAAGTATTCGCTCTAGTGGCTTGCATTGAAACAATCAGATTCATCATCGCTCTAGATGCATCTCACGGGTGGCAAATACATCATTTAGATGTTAAAACTGCTTTCCTCAAGGGAGACCTAAAAGAAGATGTTTATGACACACAACCAGAGAGGTTCGTAGTATAGGGAGGTGAACACAAATTTTATAAACTAAACAAAGCACTCTACGGATTAAAAGAGGCTCCGAGAGCATGGAATGAGAATTTGAATAAAGCACTTGGTGAGATGAGCTTTAAAAAGTGTTCAAAGGAATCATCATTGTATTGGAAGCGAGAGACAGAGCACCTTCTTCTCGTTGACGTTTATGTGGACGATCTCTTAATAACTAGATCGCATGTTGACATGATATTCAAATTTAAGAAAGGAATGTCAGCATGATTTGAGATGAGCGATCTTGGGTTATTAACTTACTAACTAGTTCTTCAATACGATGGAGGGATAACAATTATGCAAGAAATATATGCAAAGAAGATATTGGATGAATCTGGTATGAGCTAATGCAACGCGGTTCAAACACCAATGGACTTGGGACTAAAGTTTTCAAGTGCTAAAGATGAAGAAACAATTGATCAGAAGGAGTACGTGAGACAGATTGGTTGCCTATGATATCTAATTCATACACGACCAGATTTGTCATATGATGTGGGTGTATTGAGTAAATATATGCATGAACCAAAGGTGTCTCACACAGCAACACTCAAGCAAATACTCATGTATCTAAAGGGAACACTCTCACATGATCTTACGTTCAAGAAAGCTGGTAGGAGAGAGCTTGTGGGTTATGTTGACAGTGGACATAATATTGATGAGGATGATGAAGAAGCACCACTGGTCACATCTTTTACCTTAATGATTGCGCAATTTCGTGGTGTTCAATGAAGCAAAATACAGTGGCTCTCTCATCTTGCGAAGCAGAATGGCAGTTACCGAATCCACCAAGCAAGCGATATGGTTGCAAGAATTATTTGAAGAAATCAGCAAGGAAACATCCAAGAAAACAACTATCTATATAGACAACAAATCGGCGATTGCATTGACAAAGAATCCACTATTCCATGGACGAAGTAAACACATTCACAAATGTTATGACTTCATACGGGAATGCGTCGGGAATGAACAAATAGAATTTCTTCATGTACTTGGTAGCGAGCAGAAGGCAGACATACTAACCAAAGCACTTGGGAAAATTAAGTTTAAAGAAATGAGAGATCTTATTGGAGTTTAAGAAGTAAAGAAAGAAAACTTCAAGTTTAAGGAGGTGATTGTTGGAGTTAAACTCGAACCCAAGCTATCCTAAAGATATTAAGAAAATGGAAATTCATCTTATTTAAGAGTTATCTAAAAAAGTTAAGTTTAATGAGATTAAGAATTTTATGGATCTATATAAGGAGATGCATACTTGTTGCATAACTTATTAGTGTGAGATAGATCATTATGAGAGTTCAAGTTTTGAGAGAGTTTTCTTAAGTTAATAAGAGTTGAGTGATTCTTATTTGATCTTGTGAGTTCATAAAATACAAACACAAACACCGATAATATAACCACAGTTTAAGTGCCGATTATCATTAATAATTTTGTTAGAGCATCATCATCAACTAGTTTTTCAAATTGGGTCTCTTACCCTTATTAAACTGTTACTTTTGTGTTATTGAGAGGATGTCAAATGGCATTGCAGTTTGTCAGGATTGTGGAAAAGTCTCTACCTAAATGAGATGATGCATCTATTTTTTTTTATCTTCTCTGTCCTATTGTTTAATTTTTATTCTCTTTTGTAGATAGATTCAGGTTCAAAAATACTGATGCAAGTGCTCTTAATCTAATAATATTTTTGTACGATATTAGTCTCAAGCAAATTTATATATACTTTCTCGCAAATGAAGTTGGTTTTCGTTGTTCAAAAATCAAAAGAGGTTGGTTTTCTAAATACTGTATATTAATCTTTTATATATATATATATATATATATATATATTGGAATTATGAGGTTGCATGTGACTTGTGAGTTTCAAAATAATGCACAAGATCAACTTTACAAATGTTTCATCTCGTTTGGACATATTAATTACATTTTTTGGATTTTCGATAAATAGATGAAACCAATTTTTTTACCAATTTTTTTTACAAGTGTGCGTTTCGACTTACAGTTTATTGGTGTGAAAGGATCGCACCGATGTTTCTGAGGCCGACTGTTCCGAGCTACCAAATAAATTAAACAACTAATTGGCTTGACCAGCTTTTTTATGGAGCTAGTTGGATTTTTATTTCCAAATGAATAAGTTTTATGATTTTATATTTGTTCGATATTCCATTTTAAAAAATTTGTAATATTTTTTGTACTGATTTTTTTTTTGTTTAACAATTTTTGTACTGAATTATCTTGATAAAATGACAATAACATTTTTTGTAAACAATTTGGCCTCTTTTAGGTGATTATATGATAGTGAGAATTTCAAGTTTAGCACTTTTGTTTTAACATTTTACATTTTTACCATCATTAAAAAGAAATTTTTATAAATACCATTTTTCTAAAGGTAATTTTTTTTAAATCAATTAAAAATCTAAATTTTACATTCATAAACTCTACCTCACCCTACCCACACCCCTTAACTCTAAATCTTAAATCTTAGATTAATTAACCCAAGAGTTATAAGTGTATTTTTTTCTTCTAAAAAATAAGAGTAAAAATGATTAAGGTAAAAATGAAAAGTGGTATAAGGAAAGTGGTATTTTGACAATTTCCCTTATATGATTAATAAATGTCAAAAGAAAAATAAGTGTGCAGCTTTGTAAAACTATTCTTATTTATAACACTTTAACCCGTAAACACAACTGTTTGTGTGATTTTCTCCTAACTAGAATTCAAAATCTACATGTTTTATTCTAACTATAACATCTATATTGTTTTTATATTAGATATTTCAGTTACATGTATGCCACTTGTTGAAAATTTAAAATAATTAATTATACTCAAGTGTATTTATTTTATTTATTTATTTAAACAAAGAGTAAAGGAATGTAGAGAAATAAAATATTAGGAATATTTGTTTTTATTTGTTTCTTCTGAAATTTAATAAAGAATAATTTGATGGATCTTTTTTCAAATAGTGTTTTTAAAGTTTTTGTCACCAAAATAGACCTCATGAAAAAAAATAATCAAAATAGTTTTTTTAAAATTGTATTATTTATTTTTATTTTAAAATTTAACCCACTTTCAAAACCACACTCCCATAACCTTAAACCCTAAGTATAAATTAGTTAACTCTTGAGGTTATATATTTATATTTACACCTATTAATAAAAAATATTTTGGTTATTTTTCACTTTAAAAACTATTCTTATTTATAACACTTTAACCCGTAAACACAACTGTTTGTGTGATTTTCTCCTAACTAGAATTCAAAATCTACATGTTTTATTCTAACTATAACATCTATATTGTTTTTATATTAGATATTTCAGTTTCACGATCTTTAACAAAGTAAAAAGGATAATAATAACAGTTGTTGTGAAATCGTGATTCTGAATTTTTTTTGACTAGTTACATATATAGAGTCAATTCGCTCTTTTCTTAGTGCTCACAATTCGTTTTGTTGGAAAAGACAAATCCCTTACCATTTGCTTATTAGATTAGTGACAAATCCCTTATCCAGTCATAAACGAATACTGAAGTTCGTATGAACACTTGTACACTCCAAAACCAACATGTTTTAATTAGTTTTATAACTAATCATTATTGTATTCTTTAGATATTATTTGTGAAGTAATTTTACACATTTACTCTCCACAATCATTTTCATTAAGAAAATGTAACATTGCATACTATAGATAATGACATGACTTATGGTTAATTGTGACATAAAAATTACATTTATTGTTAATTTCTATTTTTAGTAAACTTTTAAAATATGAAAATAACTCATATATCATCATTAAAATTAATTATTCAAATATAATTAAATAATATAATAATAAAATATAATATTTACAAATTTTTGATATATGATTTAGGTATATTTTATAATCATACAATTTTATTACCAAATAAGATTTTCAAAATATTATATATTTTTTAAAAACTTAAAAACTTTTAATCGTAATACCATTTTTCCTTTTAATATCTACAAATTTAAAAATTATGTTTAGTTTTATTTATTTTTTGATAATTATAAAAAATTCTATCAATTGTTTTTTTTAAATTATATAAATTGATTTAATATATCTTAACCAAAATAAATAAATTAAAAACTATCTAAAACTATAATAAACTATGTACATATATTTTCTAAAATATAATTTTAAATAAATAAAATGTTTATTTTATGTTCAACTAAATTTATATTTATAAATATGGGTATGAAAATAGTAAAATCTAAAATATTAAAAAAAATCTTTTTAATAATAAATTAATTTTAAAATCTTTATTATTGCACATAGTGAAGGAAAAAACTTAGTTTGTCTACAATTTACAGTTAGCTAGATTTAAAGTGTTGACAGTTTCTTATAGGATTTTGAATATATATATATCTATATATATATAAGAAAAATTGACATTGGAATACATTTTAGAAAACATTCATTAAACTAAAATATACTTGGTTCAGTTGTGCGATATAACTCATGTGTTTATATCTGAATTTGTACTATAAAGAAATATAACAAAAAAATAGATCATAAATAAGTCATTATTGAGCGCCGTTTTTAAAACTCTTTAGTACAAGTTGTCACCGTCTGAGTAGCAGAAAAGAAAGAGAAAGGAATAATTGTAGTCGTCATACACTTCAAGTGGATTCTCGGAGACATATCACTGAACCTTGGAGTCTTGGGTCTTCACGAAAGGTGCGCACTATATATATAGTAAACAAAATACAACTTGCTTGGGGGGTGGGGGGAGGTATGATTTGGATATTATTTGTTTATCCCAAACTAATCTCTGGATTTAATAAATTGTCACGTCATGTTTTCACATCATGACTAAGGTCTGACTGTGCAAAAGCATCTGTTACAGCTGGCTGCAGATGTTTGCGGGTCTAGATGGATATGATTTTAAAATTATTAATCGATTTGTACAACTAGCATAACAAATAGAAATTGATAAATTTTTACGAAATATTTATTTATAGCTAGTCTGACTATCAAATATAACAAAAGTTTAATAATAATTAATAATATTAATGTATATAATTTTAAAAAGTATTAAATATCTTATTATTCTGATAAAATATAAAATATATTTTAATATAATTAATAAGAATGTTACCTTTATTTTTGTTTAGATGAAAATTATAATTTTAATATAAAATTGTTTTTATGAAAATTTATATTAGATTTTTTTAATATGTATTTTGGTTTATATATATATATATATATATATATATATGTTAATATATGTCTAGATAATAATATTTTAAAATTATAATGAATATTTTTGGATCAAAGAGTTTATAATTAAAACTATGGAATTGTTAGTACTTTTCTGGTAATTGTTTGCTTAGGTCTAATGAGGCACTAAACACACAATATGTGATGTAATTTTATCTCCAACAAAATACTAAAAGTGACAACGTGCGGACACTCAGGACGCCTTAAGTAATAAGAAAATATGGATTCTGCGGGTTTCATGGTGATTAGTCATTTGAACTAAAAAGCTTTTGAATGTACATCACTGTTACCTAAAAAAGCATCTTGCATGAATAATGTTACACATATTTTATGAAACAATATTTATCATACCAAATATTAAAATAATTTAATATTATCTTATTTAATTATAGGTAGATTAGTTTCTGTTTAGTTTTAATTTCTAGTTAAAAATAAATATATCATACTAATTTTTATTTTTAATTTTAATTTTCACATTAATAAAAAATATAATGTTATTGTATTTATATTTTTAATTAATAATATAACTAAATGAGTACATTAAATTGTAACAAAATAAAAATGTTTTTTATTTTTAACTATATAATTTTTTTAATTTCATCTAATATATTAAAAAAAATATATATATATATATATATATATATATATATATATATATATATAAATGTATGTATGTATATATATTAACTAAAAAGGAACTAACATTTATAAATAAACAGTGGAATAAAATTTTAAATAATTTAAACTTTAAATGTGATAAATATAATTATTCAGTTACAAATAATTAATTTATTAAATGTCTAAGCAAAAAGGTATAATATTATTTTGATATAGAATTTTGTGTAATGATTAAAGATAAAAAATAAAATTTAATACAATAACATCAAATATAACCGAAAATTTGACATATCTTTGAACTTTTCTCTCTTTGATTGCATATCATGGTTAAGTGACCTGCTTTGAAAGCGAGACTTAGAAGTGAAAACGTTAATATTTACTAGTTGCAAGCATCTCTCAACCCCATTTTATAATTTACTACAAAATAGATTAAGAAATAAAACAATGAAGAAACAAAAAATTATTAATGCATTTATAGAATAATCGCATTTTTGTTGCTTCGTCACTCACTTTCAATTCTATTTTACAGTAAATTATAGAATACAGATAAAAATGTTCTAAGCCGCTAAGATCATAATCAACTAATCAAACAAATCCATCTAACTAAAAATGGAACGGTGGTTTTAATGACATCATTTTTTGGATAAAATGATCTTATAAATGTAGAGAACACATAAAGTTACAATGATATTCAAAACATCCACTAAAAATCACAAAGCTTTCTATAATAAAATTTTGCCTACTCGAATTAATACGACATTAACACCCAAGTTCTCTTTGGAAAACGGCGGCCCAGACGATAGCCAGCGTGGTCTCTTATATTATTAAGAGATTACATGTACAGATTAGTAAATGTTATTTTCTGATGTGGTGGTTGAGTACATTTTTTATACTCCCTTCTTTTTTTGGTAAAAACTTACTCACTTTATCTTGCAAATGTGAATAACTTTTTTTTTCTTTAGACTAATAAATACTGTATTAGTCATTTCTTTAACCGTAACAAGACTAATGACTAACATTATTTTGTATACCCGTATGATTGTTGGTCAAGTAATAGATGAGATTTGGGAATGTGCTACAACACTCTCTGGAGTTCGAATTTCTCTTGAAATGTCACATTTATGTGGAAAGTATGGCTTGAGATTCGGCTTATGTAGTTTATCAAATAATTTGGTAACAGACGATCTAATTATCTTCGGACATTAGTCTGAAGATATTTCAAACTCGAGTCAAACAACATAGTAAT